>WOXC01007550.1:0-173794 GCA_011680675.1 Gymnobelideus leadbeateri
GCTAGGTGGCGCAGTGAATAGGGCGCCGGCCCTGGAATCAGAAGGACCTGAGTTCGGAGCCGGCCTCAGACACTTAATCTGCACTAACAAAAACCTAGCCGTGTGACCTTGGGCAAGTTACTTAACCCCAATTGCCCTAAAGGGGCGGCTAGGTGGCGCAGTGAGTAAGAGCGCCGGCCTCGGAGTTTGGATGACCCGAGATCAGATCCGGCCTCAGAAAATGAGCACCCACGCATAATCAAATGACTAGCCGTGTAACCTTGAGCAAGTTACTTAACCCCAATTGCTTAAAAAAAAAAAATCAATTCTGATGCTACCTCTTCAATGAAGTCTTCCTTGATTGAAAGCAGTGAATTATAGTGGGATGAGTACTTGCCTGGAAATCAAAGGAATTGGATTCAAATTTCCATTATAATGCTAATCTGTGACCTTTGACAGCTCACTGATATCCTCCATCAATGTCCCCATTTGTAAAATGAGGAAATTAGACTAATTATCTCTAAGGTCCTACCCAGCTTTCCATCTATGATTCTGTGATGCTAAGGATGCAAACTTGGGTGACTGGAAGTATGGGGGTAGGAGCATTTCTCAGAAATGGGGAAGGTTGGAATAAGGGCTGTCATAAGTAGAAGGTGATTTTTGGACATGTTGAGTTTCAGGTATCTATATCACTTAGGCAGGCATATCCAACAGGCAGTTGGTGATTCAGGACTAGTGCTCATAAGCGACAGGAGGGATAAATATGTATATTTAACCACAATAACTAAGAAAGACATATACCTCACCAGCCACATGCACCCCAAAGGTTATGGGAGATGGATTAGCAATGGTAAGGCAACTTTATGAGCCTTATGAACATATGTGTGCCAGATACTTAGTAAATGTTTTTTATTGATCTACAAGCAATACAACTCAATATGTGAAATAACGTTTTTAATTGTTGCTCATTTGATATGTTTAAACATTAAACAAACGTTTTGACCTCTGATTTCATATGTCAATTCAGATCAACAACTTGTCTGTACCTTTGAGTCTTAGGGAGTTGCCTTGGGCACTGAGAAGCTAAGTGCCCATGGGAATATGTCTTCTATTTCTTAGAGGCAGAGTTGAACTCAGATCTTCCCTAAGCCAAGGCCAGTTCTCTATTCACTGTGCCAACCTGTCTTTCTTTTAAATGTGTACATGGTCTTTAATGATCCCTTGAGAGCAGTATGTAAATGGTTCCATGTAATAGTTCTCCATTGACTCCAATAAGCAAAGCTTTATCAGAGATATTTTCTGGAATCATATAATCTGGAAGTGACTTTGGAAATCACTCAGTACAACCTCTTTGTGCATTCAAGGAAACAAGTCAAAAGAAGTCAAATGGCTTGCCCAAGACATGGCTAGTTAGTTTTGGAGCTGAAGTCCCCTAACTTCTAGTTATCCAACTCCAAATCCAATGCTCTCACTACTATAATACACTGCCTCCCATTGTGCTTGGACTTGGATGAACAAGTCCAATTCTCTTGTTTGGGTGACCATGAATAAATGAAAATATTGCTGATTTTTTTGTGGAATCATGTGATTCAAGCAGAGGTTTTTAATGTATTAACTGAACTCTAGAAAGATTAGTTGGCCTTCCCTTCACCATTTCCATATTATTTTCATTTCATTCAAAATGTTGATGGATCTGATAGATAATATCTTTCTTGTATTCCCCAGTGTTAGCACAATGACTAAAATATAGCAGGCATTTAATAAATGCTTATTGAATAGTTGACTTAAATGAACAATTTGTCCAAAAATGATATGCAAGCTCAATGCATGTTTACAATGTGAAGTGACACAATTAAGAGAGTCCTAGGTTCTAGGAACATGAAGCTGATGGCCCTGCTCTACTTTTCACTGGTAAGATCATATATAGAATATTGTATTCAGTTCTGAGCACCACAGCTTAGGAAATGGATTGATAATGTGTAGGACGTCCCAAGGAGGGCTATCAGAAGGATGAAGGGCCTCTAGTTACTCTCTCTGACAGTGCAAACTGCAATCTATCCATGCCTTTTTATGCTGTGCAAATCTTGTCTCTATCCTCCCAGGACCTCTCTACAAGGGGTTAATAGAGGAAGATGGGGAATTTCCATTAGATCTCTTGATATTTTATGTTTACCAATGAAGTATCTAGGCAATCTACCTCTTATCCCTTGCTCTCCATAGGCTGTCCCAGTTCCTTTCCCAATCATTCATATCCTTGATGGCCTCATTTAGTATGCTTCTCCTATTCTTTTTCATTTATATATTATAGCCTACTCATACCTACCATGTACCTCTCCCTTGTTTGTTAGGTAACTAGCAACTTTGGAGAATAATATTCCTTGTTTCAAAACCACGTTGCTTCACTGGGAAGATACTGATGTTAAAAAAAGAAGAAATTGTTTCAGGAAAAAAAATCGTTTAATTAAAAGAATTCCTCATTTCTCCAAAAGCAACCTAGGGCATTTTCTTTATACTCTTCAATTCTGCAGCAAAATCATTTCATTTTTTTCAGTCATTTATTTACTCAACAACTATTTATCAAGTATGGATCAATATTCTTAGCCCTGAGAGAGATAGAGAGTTGAACTAAGCCATAGCCCCTGCCCTCATGGAATTTACAATCTAATAGGAAGATAAAGCACAAGCTAGATAACTACAATACGTATTATAGAATGGAAGAATCTCAGAATTGGATGGGATCTAAGTAGCCACCCATACTGAGGAAAAAAGCTTCCCACTCCCACTAAATAAGTGATCATCCATCCTTGAAGCCATCCCAAGAGAGGGAGCTGCCAGCCTCTGAGGAAATCTATTCCACTTTTGGACATCTCTCATCATTAGGAACTTTTTATTTACATCCAACATAACTTTGCTTCTTTGCAACTTCTATCCATTGTTTCTTGTTCTACCTTCTGGAGCCAAGCAGGATAAGTATAAACTCTCTTCCACATGAGAGCCTGTACACGACCTGAAGGCAATTATCCTTCCCCATTCCATCACCCTATTCTTCCCAGGATAAACATTCTGAGTTTTTTCAAGTGATCTTCATATGTCATGAAGTAGAGGCCCTTCATCCTTCTGATAGCTTTCCTTGGGATGTTCTACGCATTATCAATCCCTTTCCTAAGCTGTGGTGCTCAGAACTGAACACAATATTCTAGATATGATCTTACCAGTGAAGAGTAGAGCAGGGTCATCAGTTTCATATTCCTAGAATCTAGGACTCTTTTAATTGAGTCATTTCACACTGTAAACGTGCATTGAGCTTGCATATCATTTTTGGACAAATTGTTCATTTAAGTCAACTATTCAATAAGCATTTATTAAATGCCTACTATATTTTAGTCATTGTACTGATACTCTGGAATGAAAGAAAGAAAGAAAGAAAGAAAGAAAGAAAGAAAGAAAGAAAGGAAGGAAGGAAGGAAGGAAGGAAGGAAGGAAGGAAGGAAGGAAAGAAGAAAGAAAGAAAGAAAGAAAGAAAGAAAGAAAGAAAGAAAGAAAGAAAGAAAGAAAGAAAGAAAGAAAGAAAGAAAGAAAGAAAGAGGAAGGAAGGAAGGAGCCCAAACCATATGCAGTCCCTGCAGTTAAGAAGTTCAGAGTCTAATGGGCTAGAAAACATAAAAACAGTTATGTACAAATGAGAGATATACCACATAAGTAAAAAATAATCTTAGAGGAAAGGCCTTAACACTAAAGCTTCTTTCAGAATATGGGATTTTAACTGAGATCTAAAGGAAGACAGGAAGTCAGAAAAGAGAGGATTCCAGGGTTGGGGGATAGTCAGTAAAAGTACACAGAGTGGGGAGATGAAGGGATCATGTCTAAGGAACCCCAAAGGGGATAGGGTCACTGGATCAGAGTACCTGGCATATAATAAACACTTAATAAATGCTAATTGACTGACTGAACAATATTAATAGCTGAAACACTTTAGGAAATGAGGCTCAGAGCCCAAGGTCAACCTAATAAGTGACTAGTTAGGTTGGTGCTCAAACTCAAGCCTTCTGGCCAAGTCCAATGCACTTTCCTCTATGCCCTTAGGCCTTTTGTGTAATAAAAAGATCCCTGGATTAGGAAAGAGTAGTTGAGTAGTTTAGCCCTGACTCTGCCACTTACTGCTTCTGTGTGACTTTTCCTCTCCAAGCCTTTGTTCCATCTTTAAAATGGGTTTAATAAGCTCCCTATATTACAAGATCATGGTGAGCATCAAATAAGATAATATGTGTGAAAAGACTTCATATGCTACACAGCACTAAAAAAATACATGGTATCATTTGAGATAGATCAAATACCATTAGCCCCATTTTTAAAGACTAGGAAATTGGGCTCTAGGGGAGAGTTATTGTTCTGCCTATATTCACATGACAAGTTAGTGGAATTGCCAGCTTCAGAATCCAAGACTCAACTCCTAGCCCATTGCTATAGGCCATTTCCAAGAATATCTGCTCCCCATTCCTGCTCTACCCCACCCTGCTGCTATCTGCTCCTGCCTGGGCCTGCTCACCACTCCTGACCCAACCACTCTTTTATCTCTCCTTCCAGCCCCTATTCTGGCAAAAAAAAAAAAAATACTCTGGATAACCCAAAGAACCAGATGGACAGGAGCTCGATAGTCGGGCTTCCACACCTAAGTTAAGGCTCAAAATATATTAATATATTTCTGAAATTGTCTTGAAGCTTATTATTTTGTTGGGCAAATAGAGAAAAAAATATTTAAGACAATCCAGAAAATTCTCTATCCATGGAAATTCTCCAATACTCAAATAACTCTGTCATTTTATTGGGTATTCCCTGTGAAGAAAAAATATGTTCATATATACACACATAGGTATAGATACATATTAAGTGTAATGTTTAATATTTTCAAAAACACTTTTCTCCTTATATCCCTTTGAGGCAGCTAGTGTAAGTACTATATTATTCTCATTTTGTAGATTAGGAAAAGGAAGCTTAGAGAGGTATAATTACTTTCCCAGGTTCACACTATTAGTAAGAACACAAGGCAGGATTTGAATCTAGGTTTCTTCCTACTCCAAGTCCACTGTCAGAATTCAGGTCAGGTTAATTTCACTTCTAAATCCCAGATTCTAATATTATCTAGAGTTGGGGTCTCTAATCATGATTGACCAATTCAGTCAAAAACCCCAAATTGTTCCCTCATTATCAGGGCTATAGTTTCAGACCATACTTCCTTCTCTGAGGTCCAAAGCATTTCTCAGAGTAGAATGTGAAACTGAAGGCTACTGGATTTGAAAGCTCATACCCCTCCCTGCAAACTCCAGAGAGGACTTCCCTGTCATAAATCCCCTTTCTGTCACTGTCCTAGGAAAGCTCCAGGGTTCAGGTGACAGGAATCGCATCAAATGGAAGAAGAGGTTGTAAGCTGACTCAATAAGGTGAACTTCATTCATTAGTATAAAGATGATGATGATGATGATGATGATAGTTTTCATTTAACTTCACACACACACACACACACACACACAATTTGCATTTCTTGCCATAGTGAGGCAAGAGGAGGGAGGTTTCCTCTCTCTGGCTTAAGTCTAGATAATTCATTGAGGTGGAGTTTTTAGGAGTTCTCCAGAATTAGTTCTCAACTCAAAAACAGATCAGTAGGGCAGTGAAAACCTGCTGGACCCCTATTTTGATCTGAGGAAGGAAGGGATATCACATGCAGGAACAGATAGGGACTCAAAAATTCAAGACGTCCTCTACCCAAAATGTGCAATAACCCCCTTCCCTTGCATGAGGCTATCCTCAGTGCAATTTCCTGACCTGATGTTATCTTGGGGCTTCACTTTGCTACTGGGGCCCAGGTAGCATGTTATATTCCCCAGAATAGGTATAGCATGTTATATTTCCCCAGAATAGGTATAGCATGTTATATTTCCCCAGAAAACTAGGTAGCTTTTAGGTTAAAAAAATCAAGAAAGGAGCATTCCAAGGAAGAACGTGAGGCAAAAGGCAATCAAAGCCCCCAAAACCATATATGATGAAAGCACGAAGGTAGACAGATGTCAGGAGTCACCAGGAATGGTTTTTTACTTGGAGCAAATAAAATAAAAGGACTAATTTATTACGAAGATGTGCTAATACCTGAAAAGAATGTCTTCAGATGAAAGAAACCACCTTTTTGGATCCTGAGTATGTCATGAAGGTACTTGAAGAGCAAACTAGCTTCCTGAGTGCAGTCAAGCTTATCACTGACACTCACTTATCCTGGTCCTGAATGTATAGTCATAAAAATGGTATAGTTGGGAGAGAGACAGAGACAGAGACAGAGAGACAAAGAGAGACAGAGAGACAGAGAGACAAAGAGAGAGAGAGAGAGAGAGAGAGAGAGAGACTGAGACTTTGAAAGACATATATGTTTTCCAACTCCCCCTCCCCTAACCTACCCCTGATTTTGAGCTTTCATTCCTAGAGACATTGGAAATTTTACCCTTAAGTGAGATTGGGTGGGAGCTCTCAGTTAAGATGTCCCACTCCCAGTGGAAAGCTCATTCATTCTGTGTATTATCTATTATATTTCCATGCATATAGCTACTCTGATTTATGTTTGCTTTCTGCTTGAATAAATTAGTTTTAAGTATTTGTGATGGTCTTTGTGTAACTATAATTTGCTTGGATATGAACAGGTTTTCAGGTATAAGATATACTCCTTCCCCTTTAAGAGATAACAATCAGGTAAGCAGCTTAAACTTAAAAAAATAATTTTCCCTAGACTAGCAATACTTAGGGAATGAAGACAGCTAGAATTCCAGTCTCCCACTACACGTTTTTTGTTTTTTTTTTTTTTCAGAGAGCAGAGTGATCAGCCAAATGGCTCCAACCGCCTGCTCCCTCTCCTGGCAGGAATCAAAGTCTCCCTTGGAGAGAGTCAGGTACGAGCCACATTTAGACAAACCCATGTGGACATACAGAGAGCCTTGATGAGGCACACATATCCTACGTGACCTAAATGTGTGAGTGTGGGCAGACCACATAACTTTCCAGGCAACTCTGAATTTGATAAATTCCAGATGAGCTGCCAATATGCATTGACAGAGGGACTTTCCACAATGAATGGCAAGATAAGGAGTTTTTGCTTTATTCACTAGACAACAAGGAACTAGTGGAGGTTTTGGAGGGAATATAAGCTCTTCACAAGGGGAGATAATTTCATCCTTTGTTTTTGTACCCCCATCACCAGCACCCTTCCCAGCACACATACAGTCGGTGGTTGATAAACACCACTTGACTGAGTTATTTCTGTAGCATTTTAGAGTTTTTAAAGCACTTTCCTTACAACAATCCTGTGAGATACATAGGTCATGGATTGTCCTCATCTTACACATAAGACTTTTAGCAGTTGAATGACTGCCCTAAACACAGGCTAAGTGTCTGTGGCAGGCTTGCTCTAAACCCAGTTCTCCTGACTCCAAGTGCAATGGCTTATCTGCTTCATCAATTCCATCTCTCAATTTGGGGACTACAGATTGTTAGGAAACTCACAAGAACAAGGTTTTAAATTTCTGGGGAGAGATGTTACATATCTAAAGCAGTATGCTCCATTTTAAAGTGGTCAAATGTCTCTATTAAGTGCCATGTTAAAAGCAATAGAATGTTGCCTTACCACTCTTCCTACTTGGGATTCCTATGTAACCTCTCCCTTTTAAACTGGCCATTCCACTTTTTTTTCCCTGTGCACAGGTTTGCTTCATCTCTACTTTCTGTCTCCCTTTCCAATCTTCTGGTCTGATAAAATATCATAGATTCAAAAATAGAACTGACTTTGGAGACAAGAGAGCATTTTACTGAGACACAGTGACTGATCCAAGGTCACCCAACCAACTCGTAAGTGGTAGAACCCAAAGTTTCTGACTCCAAATCTAGTGTCCCTTCTATGAAGGATCTTTCTATGAGGACCCCTCCATGCTATGCCATCCTAAGTTATTAGTCAATATTCTGTAAGGAATTATTGGAAATCACAATCAGTTTAACTTAGGGTCCTAGTCTGTTACTTTCTCATGACTTTGTGACTTTGGACAAGTTATTTTTCTTGATCTCAATAGCTTCATCCATAAAATTAAGGGATTGGACTCAATCATCTTATAGGTCTCTTTCAGCATCAACATCTTAAGATTCTCTTTCACCTGAGTATCAGCCTGAGCACAGGAGAGACTCTGGGTGGAAAAAGTTGGAATAGGGTCTTCTCTACTCCACACCCCATAATGCATATTTCCTGGTGCAAAAGAGAAAATTACAGTCAAAGTGGAAAGTTGTAACTGAAATTTCCAGTCAATGATTTAAGCCCATGTTCCTCCCAAACCCCAGGTGAAGATCAAACTCCTTGGTAGGGTATGTTATTTTTGAGTTTCTGGGCATAAACTCAAGAGAGAAGATAAAGCTTTTTTGGCTGGGTTATTGAGGTGTATTTAAAGAGCAAAGCAACCTCAACACTGTACAGGAAGTCATTTGCAGACTCCAAAGCAAAACATTGGTATCCTAATGTTTTGTCTTCTTCTGTGAAGCTACATTTCCTACCTTTCAGAGCATTTGAAGCAAGATTGTCTAGAGCTATTTACTGGAGCACATTTGCATGGGGAATTTCCAAGAAGGGAGCTTCCTCTAGCAATCAGGGCTGGTACCTCTTTCCCTATAACTTACAGCCTTAAAGAACTGACTAGAGCACTAAGAGATTAAAATATTTTCCCAGGGTCACACTGGGTCTTTATATAACCAAGGCAGAACTTGAATCCAGGTCCTCTTGGCATCAAGATTGGCTTTCTAGTCACTACACTGTGCTGCTTCTCCTCGTCAGCATAGCATTAACAATAATAATAACTAGAATAACACTTCAAGGTTTGCAAAATATTTTACATATTACATCATCTGCCTGCAGACACAAACAAGCCTGTCAAAGAAGCTTAGAATGTTAACGCAGGGAAGGCATCTGACAGACTGTCTAGGGAGTCTAGACAAACCCTCTCATTTTACAGATAAGGAAATTCATAGCCAGAAAACATAACTGACTAGATGTCTAACATGATGCAGTAGTAAATGGTGAATTTGGAGTCAAAGGTTCAAATCCCAGTTATGTTATTTACTCTCTAGATGACAGGGCTTAGTTACCTCCTCTATAAAATGAGGGGGTTGACCTAGATGATCTCTGTGGTTCTTTCCCTCTTAATCAGTGACCCTCCATAGAACTCTACATGCCTTAGACACATTATTATTTGATGCTTTTGTGTGCTATTATTATGTGTATTTACAGATGAGGAAACTGAGTATCAGAAAAGTTTATTAACTTGCCAGAGTCACAAAGCAGGTCTGAAATGAAATATAAACCCAGGTTGGCTTGACACCGGGCAATAAGAATTTTTATGCAATAGAGAGAGAGAGAAAGAGAGAGAGAGAGAGAGAGAGAGAGAGAGAGAGAGAGAGATGGAGAGAGGGACAGAGAAAGAGAGATCCCCAGATCTTACCCAAGAGGAAATTACCTGAAGTCTCTAGTATTGAAGAAAGGGAAACGATCAAGGGACTGGCTCTTGTATATGTTGGCTTCTTCCAGGATTATTTCTTTCCCTTCAGGAACCTTTTTCCTGAAGAGAAGCTAGAACCTCATGATTCTATTCTGAATCTGGAAGCCCAAAAGACCAGGCTTTTAACTTCTCTTAAGCACTTGAAAATTCTACCCCTCATGGGATTGGAACTGAAATACTGCATTTGTAATCAAATTTGATTGATGTTTTGGTTAATTTTGCTAAATTGCTTTTATCCCTCTTTTTTATCCTTTGGACCCCTGGTTACACAAGCATACTCATACACATATTACATATACAAGTGTGTATATATATACACATATGTATACGCATGAAGACAGCTAGATAGCTCATTGGATAGAGCACTGGCCCAGGAATCAGGAGGACTTTAGTTCAAATCTGGCCTTAGACACTTGCTAATTGTGTGATCCTGGAAATTCATTTAACCTCTGTTTGCCTTAATACACTGGAAAAGGAAATAGCAAACCACTCCATTATCTTTCCCAAGAAAACCCCAGGGCCTACCAAGTCACAGAGCTGAACTTGACTGAATGAACAGATATATATATATGCATATCTATGTGCGTATGCATGCATGTGTATTTACTGGAAACTTATATTGATGTGAGCCACTGGAACGTGACTTTGGGAAGGTGACCACCTCTCTACCTCTTAGGTTCATCATCTGAAAAATAGAGAAATTAGACTAGATGAGTTCTAAGGTCAAAGATCCAATCTAGAGCTCGAAGCCCCTGTAGACCATATTGTCCTGGGTTTAAAAAATTAGTTTATTTCCATAAGGCCATCTGAGGAAGTCCATTTGTGTGTCTGTATATTTAGAAAGTTTCCAATAATCTTTCCTCACAACAATCCTACATAATATTATTACATCCACCATGCAAATATTATTATCCTAATTTTACTGATGAGAAAATTAAGACTCTGAAGTATGTAAAGTGTCTTGCAGAGCAGGATGATAGACCAAGGGTAGGAAGATAGATTGGAACCCAGCTCCCCATGGTTTCCAAATCCACTGTTCTTAGCACAGTACCTCTTGCAATTTTATTATGTTTAAATCTACCCTAATATATATATATACATATATATATATATATATATATATTATAGAAAAAAATAAGGTCTCCCCCTTTTAGGAAGCAGGCCTGGAGGTGACTCAATGGAATAGTGCTATTCCTGGAGTCAGGAAAACCTGGAAATGAGCTAAAAGTCTGCCGTGGTGAGTAAAGAAATGTGTTGCCAATAGATAGAAGTAATGAATCTACTTTATGGTTTTAAATGGCCAGAAGATTCAAAGTAAGAGAAAAGAAATCTTAAAAATCATTGGATTTAAAATCCAGAAGCAATATTGGGGTTTACTCAGTGTAATCCTCTCGTTCTTCATGAGAGGAAAGTGAGTCTCAGAAAAGTTAAGTGATTTGCTTCAGTCATACTGTGAGTCATAGAACTAAGACTAGATGCCAAGGCCCCTGACAATGAGTCTAGGCCTCTCTATGCTGAACTGTGTAGCCTCAAGTTTTTCTCCTGATCACAAAAGGACAGTTACAGGATGCTTGCTATGGATATGACCACACACACACATACACACAGGATGATCACAATCGCTTTCTCTTCCGGTTTAAGCCAAACTATGTGGAGAAAAAAGTCATGTGGAACAAAAAGTTGGTTTTTTTCCTCTGCACAAAGAAATAGAAAAACTCTGGATAATTAAAGAGTGGGATGAGCACCTGTTAACAGTGGAAAGATGAAAAGAACAACACATGTGGGGGGATTTCTTTAAACCTCTAAAGTCCCAGAGCCAGAGCAGAAACCATATGGAAAGCTGAGCAGGCTTTTAGCCCTCCACTTTATGACAATGTTTAAGATTTGTTGTTTTATTCAACCTTAATTAACAGTTGAAGATTAGAGAAGAAGGTACATGACTGTATCCAGAGGTTTGTTTCTTTAGAGTTTGTTTTTAAAAGGCAGATCCTTCAATCCTACCCATATAATAAGTAGAGATACTTTTATGCTGTTGTTTTAATTGAGATTTTATATTTCTATCAAGTATAATAAACTAGATTGATAATCCAAGGCCTTATTTATCCACCAGTGATCTCCAGATTGTATTCCATGTCTCAACCAAAGAACTAAAAATGAATATATTACAGAGGGCATGGTGGACACACATGGTGGGTAGAACACTGCTACAACATTTAATCGATGAAGAACTCTAAAGAAAAACACAGATAAAAGATTTCCACAAGGAACTGTATAATAAGTAAAGAAAGTTAGTTGGTCATGTGCCAAGGGAGAAGGATGAGAGGTGGAAAACCAGAATCTCCCGTTTTTACTTTTTAAATAAGAGAAGACCTTTGGCTTATTAGGTAGATCTGTGTCAAATTAATAGAAGGACATGGACAAAAGTCATAGAAAAAGGACAGGCATTGAAGAATTACAATCTGATCATTAGAGGGCACTTCCAAATAATGAAATCAAGATCTGTTTCAGAGTATTCTCCCTTCCCCCACCCCATACTATATGGTTGCAAATCATAGAATGCTATAACCTCAGAGGACTTAAAGTGACAACCCAAAGATTAATATGTGCGATAGGCATGAGCAGGCTTTAGCGGTTACCAACAATGAAAAGTGATATATAAGACATGAAGATACATAAGACCAGAAAAGGAGGTGAGCAGGTCATGAAGTGAGAGTGAGAGACAACCAGCCCCATTAGCATTTTGGTACACTAGAGTTAATTTAAAAAAAAAAATAGCAAAGCCTGTAACACATCATGTAGACAAGAGGAGGAGTCATGTGGAATCACTGAAAAGAGTTGCAAAGGACTGAGAAAATGAGAAGGGATTGTAATATGCAATGATAAAAGTGCCCATGCCAATTAAATCAGGGTACCATCAAAATATACCATCTGATGTACCTTCCCCCCTCCTTCTTTGTAGATGTGAAGTTAGGCCTGTGATTATGAGTTTGGAACTTTGCATATACAATCAAATTCAATTGATGTTTTGGTTACTTTAAAAAGTAAAATTGCTTTTTTCCCCTCTCTTTTTTTATTATTTATTATAAAGAGCGGTTCTCTTTGCAAGGGATATATTTGAAAATTAAAATTTTAATTAAAAAAAAACCTGTTGTATAATAAAGTAAGCCATTTGGATCAAAAAGTCATAGCCAAATTGCAAGCATAGTGAATAGCAGTTGGGGGGAGGCAGGGAGGGAAGGAAGCAGCCTTCTTCTATACTAGTTTTGTAAAGTCAAATTTATGAAGTGATGACCAGCATCATATCCTAATTTGTCACTGTGAAATCTGGATGGAGTTCAACTTTTTTTTTCTTTTTTGGAAATTGTCCCCAGTATAATATTCAATTTTATCCGGTCTCTGAATGAACTTCTGTTGCATGGTAGGGAGAGGTCCCATACCCAGCATAGCACCTATAGAATGGATTAGATGAATTTTTTGAACCTCCAAAACCCATGCAGGGTTTCCTGCCTTGGATTTCTAATAGTTAAGTGCCTTTACCATAACCTTTGGCCTGTGGTTCAGAAAATTCAATTGAATATGTTATTTCCCTTTTCAGTTCCCTACCTCATGGTTGGGACATAAAGTGCTCTTTCTAAACAGAGCTATTATAACTAGTAATTCTGGTTCATAGGGTGAATTGTGGAGAGAGAATTCAGGATGAAACATCTCAGATCCTGAGACACAAGGCCTTGTAGGTAGGGAAATGGAAACCTTGGCCATTGCTCAGGAGGAAGCTGAGTGGGGCCAGGCCA
This sequence comes from Gymnobelideus leadbeateri, assembly GCA_011680675.1. Lineage (NCBI taxonomy): Eukaryota > Metazoa > Chordata > Mammalia > Diprotodontia > Petauridae > Gymnobelideus > Gymnobelideus leadbeateri. Next base: position 13,340 of record WOXC01007550.1, read on the forward strand.
AGCAGAAGCCCAAATATGTATTTCTTTGGCTTTTAAAGGTCTTCCAGAGGCAAGTACTTTCAACACTGGACCTGGATCAAGAAGACCTGAAGTCAGATCTTATGTCAAAATAACGGGATGACCTTGGGCAAGTCATTTAACCATTGCCTGCCTCAGTTCCCTCATCTGTAAAATGGGAATCATTATAGCATCTACCTTTCAGGGTTGTTTTGAGGATAAAATGAAATATTTATAAAATGCTTTGCAAACCTTAAAGTGCTATATAAATGCTAGCTGTTTCACAAACTAGCTCCTTCCTCCCTTTCTACTCTTCGTACATTTTTAGCCCCTCTTCCCACTCCATATTTCAGATCCATTGGCCTATCTGCAGTTCTTTGGGATTCAGCTGAGTGACAGCTAAGATAAGGACTCATTCAGCAGTCACATTTGAATATGAACTTGGCAGGACCATGCTCTGTAAAAAACTCTGTTAAGTCTGAGCCCACTCTTCCCAGCAGTTGAGGTTTTATAAGGGAGGGAATACTGTGTCATCTTATTCTCTATATTCTTAATATTTACACTTGTCGATGAACAAAAATAGAGTTGTTAGTTTCTAAACTAAATTCTACAAAAATATGTTTTAAGTGATCAACAAGATGACAAAATTCATGAACAGATCCCTAGTTATACTAAGACCTCAGTCAACATTTTAACTGCCAAAACTGCATTCTGGGAGTGTCAGGGGGATGTGAATACTTAGCCCCATGTTCAGCCCACTGCACAGTGAGATAAGAATGGCAGTCAGGAAAGAATCCTCTCGTCTGGTTATATCAAGACTGAGGAGGGAAAGGTGTGTTAGGGGGCTGAGTGGGCAATAGGCTCAAGAAATGGTAAGCCCACCCAGAAAGAGTCAAGAAACGAATTCAAAGAGGCATTACATAGGTATACATAACCATAACCAGGAACAGGAAGGTAGAGTCCTTCAGGGTATTTCTAGAAAAATCCTGGAATGCTGCAGCTTCCCATTGGAATGAAAAGGCAGGGGCCTCTGGACACAGTCCCAGAGGGGAGATGGCAGAGTAGAGAAGGCACTGGATCTGGAATCAGGAAGAACAGAGTTTGAATCCTGTCTCAGAGACTAGCTGAGTGATTCTAGGAAAGTCACTTCACCCCTCTCAACCTGTTTTCTGATCTGCACAATGGGGATAATAGTGATTCGACCTTACAAGGGTTGTTATAAGGATCAAATGAGATAATCGAGTAGGTTCCAGATCATTTTATCTAACCCCTCATTTTACAAAAGAGGTGAATTTACTGCCCTATGGCCAACCAGTAACAATAAAAGCTAACATTTTATATATAATTTTTTAAAGATTTTCAGAGTGCCTTACATAAATTCTCTCATTTTATTTTTACAACCCTGTGGAGTAGGTGCTATTATAACCTGATTTTACAGATGAGGAAACTGAGGCTGAGAGGTTAAGTGAATTGCACAGGGTCACATATTTGGTGTCTCAGTCAGTCAACAAGCATTTATGAAGTGCCTACTATTTGCCAGACACTGGGCTAAGCACTAGAGATAAAAAGAAAGGCAAAAACAAAATAAAACCGAAAAGAGTCTCTGCACTCAAGGAGCAGAGAGAACACTGGTAAAGGTATTCCTGGGGTAGTTCACAGAATCAGATTTAGAATTAGAAGCTCCTTAGAGGACATCTAATCCTACCCCCCCCCCCAATTTTATAGATGAGGAAATTGAAGGTCAGAGAGGTTAATGATTTGTCCAAGATTACATGCTTAGTAATAACCAAGGCAGGATTTGAACTCACATTCTATGACTCCAAATTAAGTATTCCTTATATTGCAGACGAACCAGTCTAGCTGAAGCATCAAGACACCCTGAGGGAGACACAGATGGCAATATGAGCCAGGCAAATCAAACCACCACCACCACCTCCCCTGAAGCCCTGATAGAGACAGTCCAGGACCCACAGAACCTTGGGAATAGCAGTGGTCTGTAACCAGCAGCCCACCCCCTAAAGCCATCATCAAAGGGGAGGGATCATTGCAACATGGAGGCCACCTTCTTCATCAACACCAGCAACAATGGTCAGATAGTCACAAGAGTGCTGGAAGACACAGATCCTTCCCAGGTCACCAGTCCTGCTTCTGATCCAGCCCTCATAGCCATCACCCAGGGAAGTAACTCCAGTGAAGACTGGACCAGTTATTTCCACCAACTATCAACCAACTACCACTCACGGGGTGGGCAAGCCAGCACAGCTGAAGCAGCAAGATGCCGTAAGGGGAAAAGACAGAATACGAGATGCCATTACCAAACCATTACCACCTTGACCACCATCTCCCCTCAGACCCTTATGGAAACATCCCAATATCCTGACCCTGAGAACCCTGGAAATAGCACTGCTTCCAGCCCAGGGCCCTCAGCCATCATCCTTAGGAAGCAGCCCCTGTGGATTGGCAGCCTGGTCACTGCTCCTGCCGGTGCTGTAGCCACAGCCACCAAAGACCCAGAACGGAAAGTTCTTACTCCCAAAGTCCTTGGCCCTGTCAAGTGGTTCAACATCAGAAACTGATATTTTATTGGTGGTAATAACATAAAGAAGAAGCATCACCATCTGCTTTGCTGTACCCTAAGGACCATAGGGATTTTCCAGCTGGTTCGCAGCTGGAACCTCCCAAGTGGGTTGTTTCCTTGATTAGAATGTGAGCTCCTTGAAAGAAGGGACCATCTTACTTTTCTTTTTAGATCCCCAGCACTTAGCACAGTGTTTTGCTCAGAATAAATACTGTGTGCACTTAAGTAAGGACCTAATAAATGCATCATTCATTCCTTTCCACTGTGACATACTTCCCTTCAGTTCTACCTGAAAACATCCTGCTGAACAGAAGGTAATATAGGAGAATTTTTTAGAGCAAGGTGGACTAAGAAGGAAGCACTAGATCTCTATAGGAACTCACATTTCTCCAGAAACCATAGCATTAAAGAGTGCTCTTTTCAGACATGAGACTCTGGAATACTTGTGATTTTCTTGTTTATAAAATACCAAAAATCCATTCATGTGAGTTTCCCAACCCCATCAACCTATGTGATCCTAATAATCTATTTATTAGTTAATTATGTGGTCTTCTATATTCTTGATCATAAAATAAAAACTAGTAATACTTTCCAAAACTGTGATCTCTTTCAAATGCATGATGGGAGTATTGCATCTCTCACAATCAAGTGATCAGCAATATTCATTAAGAATCTATGTTCCTGGCGCTAGAGACACAGTTGCGTCTAGAAATCATCCTGGTAATATTTGAGCAGATTACTCAATTCTTGACCAACTAGGAAATAAATCTACCTAGGACTCATCAAAAACTTTCCTCCATAAATCCTGAGAGACACCAGCTGTCCTTTGATATATATCCTTCCCCTGGACAGGTACACTTCTGTTCACTTCTAGTAATATCTGACATTTTCATAGATCTTTTAAGGTTTATAAAACTCTTTACATATGTTACACCTTTTAAATACACAACTACCAAATCTGTCTTTTTGCAAATGAGGAAACCAAGCCTTATGTGACTTACACAGTGCCATCTTATTTCTTCATACAAATTATTAATAAAATTGTTTAATGGGACAGAGGTGAGTACAGAACTCATCCATAAGATCTTCGATAGAGTTTGATTACAATAGATTTACTAACCCTCTTTGGGAATATTTGATCAAATTTGCTTAATTATAGTTAATCTATTATTTTTAGCATAATTTTTCCATGTCCACATGGATATCATGCAGGATATTGCCAAATGCCTCAGTGACATCAAGATATAGTCTATCTATGGCATTCTCTTGATCTATCAATTCAGGAACCCAAGAATAAAGAAAAGGAGGATAATTTGCCATAACTTGTTCTTAATGAATCATTGTTAGCGTTTACTGATAACTGCTTCATTCTGTAAGCTCTCCCATTGCATCCTGAGCCATCCCTAGTCATCTTGACTTTGTCTCTCCACTGGACTTTGATGACTGGCAGGGAGAGTGAGGTTGATGGCTTTCACACACAAGTCAAGACATCACCCTCATGATGTCATTGGTCCTCTTCAAGAACAAAGAATGAACAACAACAAAGGCTCCCAAATGCTAGAATTTTGCTGGAAACAAAACACCAAACTTGCCAGTCTAGAGTTTCTGGTATTCACCTGTTCCTCATTTTCAAAAATCTGGACATTTGTAGCCCCCCCCGCACTTTTCATTCTTCTGGTAGGTTTCTTATTCTCCATGCTTCCTCAAAAAACACCTGCAGTGGCTCCCTGGGCACATCTGAGAGGTTTTTTGGTTGGTTTGTTGGGGTTTTTTTCAGTGCTCTGGAAAGTAATGGGCCTGAAGGTCTAAACTTCCTTAAAGCAGGGAGATGTTCTCTTATCATCTCCACCAGTCTGAAGTTTAAATTGTCTCTAAATTATATTTGTTCTACCATTTCTCATTTGAAGATCATTCTTCTTGAATGCAAAAAGCTATCAGTTTGGAATTCATATCTATTCAATTTTGCATCCAGATGAATTAAGCATCCACCAAGTAACACAGAAGTGAAAAACCAAACGAAGACAAAGCAATGAAAACAGCTTGACCCTGAAACTTTTCTGAAATTTCCTCTCAAGGGACTGAAGAAAAACACAAAACACTACCCACCCCAAAATGCACCGTTTATTTTTATGCAAAAAGACTATTATCCCAGTGAAAACATAAACCCTTCTACCTAAATTACTAATAGGCTGCTTCTTCCCTGCCTCTTATGACTGGCTAGCTGAGTGGGGGGTGACAACTTCCCTGCCTCTGTAGGAGGGCCACACCTTCCTTGGGATACTTGTGTATGATGTTTCTAGAATCTTTCTTTCCACACCACCATCACCATCACCCCTCCAACCACCATTTTGCCATTCCTAGTTTTTCAAGTTTTACTAAGCCTCAAACACAGGGGCTGGGCAAGAAAACTAGACTGCAGATGTAACTATGAAGGGAGAGGGGGGACATTCCAGGGATTCAGGGCCCCTACAGGTGAGAAAAAATATATCCTCAGGTCCATGATTTCTTCCTTTCCTTTTGGCCTAGTTTGCACTGGGAGCAAAGTGGAGAGGAGAAGGTAGGGGTAGATGATGAGGGGCAAGAAAAAGGGCAAAGCCAGGTTCTGAGACCCTACTGAATGCATTCTTCTGTGACCCTGAGCATGTCATTTTCCTCTTGAAGGGCCTCAGTTTTTCCTTTGTAAAATCAAGGAGTTAGACTAAGTGATCCCTAAAGTCCCTTCCATGGGGATGGAACATGATGCTTTGAGAGTTCTCTTTTTGTGGGGAAGGGAGTCTTGCCTTCAAATCTCCTGGATGGAAAGCCTCTTTCATCTCATTTCCCAAAATTACCTGTTTTCTGTACAAGTTTTCCTATCAGTGCTTATTTAAGCCAGATGACTTAATTTCCTAGTTGTGGTATGGGAGATTGTTCGTCATGGCCTTTGGAGGGTCTTAGTTCTTTCATTCTGGTCATATGACCTAGTAAGGAAGTCCTGAGGTGGGTGCTGAGGGCTATGTGGTACAGAGGTGGAAAGAACATCGAATTAGAAATCAAGAGATTTGTGTTCTGTTGGCAACGCTGCCACTAACTGCCAACGGGACATCTGACAAGTCACTTAATCCTCTGGGCGTCAGAATTTTCCAAATATGTCAAGTGGTCAAAATAGTATCAGGTATATAGTGGAAAGATATAGTGGAAAGGTCACTGGTCTGAGAATCCAAAGACTTGGGTTCTATTTCTGTTTTGGCTACATCCTAGTTGTATGATCTTGAACAAGTAAGTTAACTTCCATGGACAGCAGTTTTCTCACCTTTAAAATAAGGAACATGCTTTTTGAGCTGAAGGAGTCTCCAGGATCATTGAATTCAATCCTCTCATTTTATAAACAAAAGAACCATAGCCCCAAGGTCATAGAGATTATAACTTCCAAAACTGGAATTCCAACCCCAATTATCGGGCTCTATATCTCCCTAATCTTTCCACCAGTTTAATAATCCCTGAGACCCCTTCCCAGTCTTCCATCCTAACACCTATTCTACTTACCGTGTAGTTTGAAGAGAAAATCAAATGAGATACTAAATGGTAAAGTATTTTGAAAAGTATAAAGATGTACTTTTATAGGTGATATGCAAAATAAATACTTGGCTTCGCAAAATTTTCTGTGGCTGAAACTTTACCATTTTTGGATCAATCACTGGTTTATAGGTGCATGTAAATTTTTGCTGCAAAGGATACGTGACTGGATAGCTCCCTTGTTTATGCCTACCTCATTGTGGGAGAGATTGATATCTCTGTGTACATTCAGATAACTAGGACAAGCTGTTCTGTTTATATTTGGACTTTTTGAACCCCTAACTCAAAAGCCAGCTCAAATGCCACCTTTTACAAGAGACTTTTCCTGATTACTCCAGTTAGCAATGCTTCCCTCCCCTCCAAATTACTATCTTCATCTTGTCCATATTTTATGTATTATTTCTTCTCTATAGAATATAAGTTTCCCAAGGACAGGAACTATTTCTTTTTTGGTCTCTGAATCCCCAATGCCTAACAGTTCCAGTTGTATGGCAGACATAACAAATATTTCTTCAATTGAAGTTTATCCCTAAGACTGGCATTTTTTCCTACTTATTCTTTCCAGAGAATGTTTATTCTTGGACCCCTGAGAATAGAGATACAAAGCTCACAGTTCCCTCATTAATGTTTGCAGGTTTATGGGTGAAAGAAACCATAAAAAAAGATATCTCGATTATGTCTTGTTTAGAATCCAATATGTGTTCAAATGCTCAAAGCCTTGGGTTAGATAAGCATCGGTAAGTTAAATGCTTATCAGGAAACTTTTTTGAACTTTCATTGCCCATTTGGGTAGGAAATCTCATGAGATTAAGCTCTCTTGCCTGATTTCCAGGACTTCCTGATTTTGAAGAGGCCAGAAATTCTTTGAAAAAGCAAAAAAAGTCTGTGGTATATGGCTGTTGGGGGCTGACGATAGGACAGAGAGCACTGGGCAGAAACTATTTCCCTTCCATCCAAATCTTTTTGCCCTTCAAAAAAAGAGAGAAAAAGAAATTGGGACATAACCAGACTTTCTAGAATCAGTGAAATAAGCAATAACAGATTTAAATATAGGATAAAGGCTTAGAAATCTTATTTTACCTAAGCTATTTATTTCATCTTTTCTTGTGATCTTAGCTATTTGGGGGTTTTAGCAATGGTATTTCTTAAACTTTTTCCACCTACAGTAAGTTTCAAGGATTCTGAGAAGGTAGGGACTTCCAGTCTAACCCTTTCATTGTATATAATTGCCCATCATATTGCTCTGTTAGTAACTTGACTCTCTGTTCTTTTAAATCTTCCATGTTCATAGACTATAAAGTGAACACTCGAAAATGTTCTAAGGAAAATCATTCTAAAGTCTCACATGAGAAGAAGGGACTGGCAGTTCACAGAAGCATAGACAGAGTTGGAAGAGCCTGAAGTCATTAAGCCAAATTTATCACCCAGCTAAAGAACCCCCACAACATCCTTGAAAGCAGGTTACCTAGCAAAGGGAGCTTAGTATCTCATAAACTAACTCATTCCTTGCTATACCCTTCCATACACTGAGCTGAAATTTGTCTCCTAGATCTTCAATCTAGTCTCCTCATGATGCTTCACCAAATATCTAAATACACCTTTCATATTCCTCCTAAACCTTATTTTTTCCAGGTTACACCATCCTATTTCTTTCCATTATGCCATAAATAACATGATTTCCAAACTCTTTCCGGTCATTTCCCTTCAGATAGATGGATAGATAGATAGATAGATAGATAGACAGATAGATCAGTTGTCCTTGTCCTCCTTAAAATATGGTGCATAGAACTCAACACAATACTCCAGACACTATCTGACTAGTACAGAGAACAGATGAATGATTTCCTCTCTAGGACCCTATCGTCCTATTAATGCAGCTTAAGATCAAGTTAATGTTGTTTGTTTTTTTTTTTTAAACCACATCACACCATTGACTCATAATGAAGGTGTAGTTAACTCAAACCCCCAATCCATTTTCACAGGCTATCACTGTGCACAGTCAATGCAGTATTACCCTTGCCCACAGCTCATGTACGTTAACCCCAGCAGATAACTTTGTTTGGCAGCTGATAAGAGGCAGGGAAGACTAAGGCCAAGCAAAGGTAGGAAGCACCAGTATTCTGACAAGGTCAGTTTATGTGCATCTGGGACCTCCTAAAGTGACCAGCTGCTTCTTTGCTTTTACCCACCATACCTCTGGGAATGTAGTTAGGATAGCAGTAGGGAACACTGTTCAAAAACAACTGAGAAGGAGCCGTCATACACTAGAGGCATCCCAAAGGCAGATGGAAGGAGTTGAGGGGAGCTCTCTCTCAAGCTTTTTTTCTTGTATTTTCCTTCCTTTTTTTTACAGAAGCAAATGGCTATATTACCACTGAATCAGGTTCAACATCAATAGCTTCATAATTCCAAGAGTTAATCCTGAAGAAAATGACTCATCAGAGGCCAAATCTCCACTGCAGGAAGTGAAATAAATACTAGATCAGGAGTTAACATTTTTGTGTCAAGGACTCCTTTGGTGGTCTGAGAAAGTCTATGGACTCCTCAGAATAGTGTTTTTAAATACATAAAATAAAATGCATAGAATTACAAAGGAAACCAATTATACTGATATAGTTATCAATGTATGCTTTAAAACTAAGTTTATGGACCCTAGATTAAGAGCACCTTAAGTGTCATTACAAGTATAGCTACAATTCCGAAATTCATGATATTTTTGTCCATGAGTACCCTAGGACAATTTATCTAGAATAAATTTAGGGAGAAAAAAAGACTTATAAAAATCATCAAATGACTACTGGGTACCTGCCATCTTCTAGACTACACTGAACATACAATGAATTGCAGAAATCTTTTAATAATACAGGACCTGGATTATTCTCTTGTTAGGTCCAAGAATTATCTCCATTATATTATATTAGTCAGGTAATCATTTAGCTTCAAAAAGAACAAGCAATTAGGTAGAGCAATGGATAAAGAGCTGGGCTTGGAATCAAAAACACTCATCTTCATGAGTTCAAATGTAACCACAGACACTTAGTAGCTGTATGACTCTAGGCAAGTCACTTACCCCTATTTACTTCAGTTTCCTCATCTGTAAAATGATCTACAGAGGAAAATGGCAAACCAATCCAGTATCTTTGGCAAGAAAATACCCAATGGGGTCACAAAGAATAGGACAGATCTGAAACAACTGAACAACAAAAAAGAGAGAATCCTCTATTGCCTGTAGTAGTCCTTTTCACCACTGAAAACTAATTGTTAGGAAGGTCAATTGGTTGGGGCTTTTTCTGACATCAAGCTTAAATTTGTCCCTTTAGAACTTCTACACACACCTATTGCTCCTGGTTCTGCCCAAACTCTCATATTTCTTATACTTGCTCTTCATACATTGAAAAATAGCTAAATGTGTCCCCTGTATCTTCCCTTCTCTAGGCTAAACATTCCCTGATCTTTAAGAGAGAAAAGATCTCGTAAATACACCATTTTTTAAAAATTTCTGTTCTCAAAAAGCTTACTGTCCAATTGGGAAGACATATGACGTTGTAGAGTTTTCAAGCTCTAGAAGCTAAGAGGAGAGAGATGAGAGGAGACTTTCTGGAGGAAGTGACATTTGAACTGGCCCTTACACTTTAGGAATCAGATCATTCTAGGCAGGGAGAACAGCATAGGCATTAACAGGAGGCAGGAATGTATGTTTAAGGATTGATGAGTTGGCCTGCTGGGCTCTGGAGTTAAGGCTTTGTAGAGGGAAGTAGTTGGAGATAAGGTTGCAGAGATAGCAAGGGCTCAGGTTGTGGAGAGTCTTGTACCAACCTAAAGAGTTTGCATTTTATTCCATTAAGTGTAGTTACTATTAGATAGGTATAAGTGATAGACCTTTGAGGCCCTCACTTTCAAGTGAAGAAACTCCCTCTATTGAAGCAGGATAGCACCTTCCCTGCAATTTATAACCTTAGAGAATTGCCCAGAGCACAGAAGAGTTAATTTTTCTTGTCTCCAAGATCAACTCTTTAATCATGGCACCATATTGCCATTATTATTATAGTCTATTAACTTTTTTTGCTTTTTTTTGGAGGGCAATTGGGGTTAAGTAACTTGCCCAAGGTCACACAGCTAGGTTTTTATTTGTGTGTGCGTTAAGTGTCTGAGGCCGGATCCGAACTCAGGTCCTTCTGACTCCAGGGCCGACACTCTACTCACTGCGCCACCTAGCCGCCCCTAGTCTATTCATTTTTTGAGGATGAAAGTAGTTCCAGAGAACCTGGATCAATGAAGAATTATAAGTAGAACTAGAAACATGCATGAATGAAAGCGAATACATTCTCTTTGATTATTGACCACAAAAGCCATAAACCTTGTCTTATTTATTAAAACTGTATATTCTCTAGACCCAAAGGCCATAGGCAATGAAGAAGTGTTAGTTGAACAAATACCCAAGTAAGTATGGATTAAAATTTGGTTATTTTGGGATATTTCCAAAGGTTAGAAAAATTAACCTAATAGCAGTATATGGGTCAGACTAGAATAAGGTAGAGACTGGAGATGACCCAACCAATTAGAAAACTATTGTAATACCCAGACATAAAGAGATGGGAATCTAGAGTAGCATAATAACAGGGGGAAAGGAAGGAACAGATATGAGGGGCATTATAAAAGAAGCAGCTAATAATTGCATATAAGGGAAGGGAAAGAGGAAAAAGTCAAGGATTGGTGGAATGAGAGCATCTTGGACAGAAATAGGAAGACGGATGAACTTAGGTTTTATGTAAAAGCCTAGTATCCCTAGATTGTGAGAACTTTTTATAGATCATTGACACAGGCACCATGCCTAGTTGGCACTTGTTTTCAAAGGCCAAATGGACCCAAATAATGTAGTTCTCTTCCATCTAGAACAGGCCTCCCCATTTTTATTTTTCCCAACACTGGATCTGTTTCTCTTCTAAATTACTATGTTAGATGTTGTGGAACTCCACTGTATGTTCGTGTTCTTTTACAAATTTCTTGAACCTCTATTAAAATGTTTCCTACCCAAAGACTATGATCTTATTGGGATAAAAGGTGACATTTAATCTTATCAAAGTAAAGCCTTCCAACCACTATTTTTCTTGTTATGATTCCCCTCAAAAGTCACCAAAATGGTATGGAATCAGTCAGTTTGGAAGGATTCTTCTGACTAGATGAATCTCTCTGCATTTCATTTTTATTTTTAAATAAGAAACATCAATTCCATCAGAGGGAATAGCTGCGATTGCCTCCATCAAGTTTCCGAGTCAGCAAGGCTGCTCCCTTGACGTGCTTTACCCATCAGGGATACAAGCAAACAATGCTTGTCAAACTTGCTTCTTCTGAAGACACTCCTGTGGTCATGCCCCTCGCTTTCCATTGCCCTGGCTTGTCCTATTTAAAATTTGTAATGAAAAAAAAAAGATTCAAAAGCTGGTAATCACATGCCTTCCTTATATAAAAACACAGCTTGTTTTTTTTTTTTTTATCATCAGTAACCTGTACTAGAGCAGAACTCTGACACATACATTTCAGGATAGATTAGGAATTGCCTAGTGCATTTATATAACATTAAAATCACTGTCTACATGCACAAAATAAAATGAATTTCTTCCCAAACCTTCCACGTGGCCTGGTGCTTAGATAGATTTTCACCTTCCTTTTGCTTTTTCAGCCATGTTGATTTATCTTTCCTGTTCACTATTTGTTTCATGGGTAGGAGGGTCCTGAGGAGTCTTCCTCATGCTATCTGACTGCTGGGCTTTGAATTTCAGGTTTGCAGGAGCAAAAGTTACCAAAAAAAATTAGTGTGGGGTGTAGCCTGTCTGATCCCCTCCCCAGCATTCCTTGCAGCTGCAGGAAGCCACCCACCAGTATTTCCAAACCACAGGCTTATGTGGGTTCTGATTTCCTCTGTTTTATGTATTTTTTTTAAAACACACATACAACTGATTGTCTTCTTAGCCAAGGAATACTATCTTCTTTTACACCTTTCTTTAAATTTTTTTTCAAGACTGGGAGAAGTTATCACAAAGCTAAATCATCAGTGTCTCCACCTCAACTTTGTGGTCTTTCTTCCCCCCCCCTCCCCTCCCTCGTACCCCTTCAGAGACGGGAAGTTTGCTTCTTGGCAAAATGACCTTTGCTTCTAAAAATGCTGGTACCTTGCAATGCAAGTCTATGTCACTCCATTTGTCTTAAGAGAGCCTCCCTTCCACTGAAAGGACTTATGCCTAATGATGACCATCTCCAGTGAAAGTAAGACATTAGAGAATTAGGATGCTGCTCTCTGATCTAATGCATAGTTTAAAAAACAACCAGCACCCTTATAGTCCTATCTCATTAACTGATCTTTTTCCACACACAATGAAAATGGCACACTATATTCCAGCACCATCAGCTAATACTTTTTCTTTTTAGCATCTTCTCTTGAAGCGTCTATGAAAAAAAAAATCACCAACTAGGCCTTCTAGTAATTTAATTATGTATCTATTTCAGAAGTTCAAAGGATCATAAACTTAGACTTGGGAGAAATGTTGGAGATTATTGTTTTACAAATTGAGGAAATATAAGCCAAGAGGAGTGAAATGACTTCCTCAAGGTCATATTTCTCAGTGAAATAAACAGAATAACATCACCTCCACATTTTTCAGGATTTGGCCCTTGCCTTGTCCACTCCTAAGTGGATCAGTAGTGGAGTTGATTCCACTCAGTAATTATGGCCAAGAATGACAACTGGTTCATTTTTCTTTTTATACATAGATTAAAACACAGTGACTAAATTAGTTATGCATTCTTATGCTGGTCAGACTCCTTTGGCTAAGGGTAAAGGTAAAAACTAAGGCCAGAACTAGGCACCCTAGAAGAAGGCAAGGTGTATTTTGGCCATAACGTCCTATCCACTGCCATCTCCCAGTGACCCATGCATTACTGAGGTGAACTGAAGAGGTTCTTAGTTTTATCAAAAGAGACATGTTCTATTAGCTGCAGAGGGTTGGTTACCCAGGTGTATGTCAATGCTCATTGGTCATGTCTGGGGCCAGAAACACAAGAAGTAGTTTTGTTTAATTTTTGTCAAATTTTTCCTATATCACCTTCATCTCCAAATATATCCTTTCCCCTTTCCCTGCCTAGGGAACCATCATCTCCTACAAAGAAAAAGAGATAAAGAGAGGGGGAAAAGCAGTTCAGCAAACCTAACCAACACATCAATCAGGTTTGAAGTCTTTGCAAAGTCATAACTTTAGTTGCCCACCTCAACATCATCTTCTGTAGGACCAAATTTGTTCATTTAACTATACAATATTCCATTTTTTTTCTATTGTTGTATTGTCTATTTAGTATTGTAGATGGAGTGCATAGTGTTTTCCCGTCTCTTCTTTGGCTTTCATCAATTCATATGTCTTCCTGTACCTTTCTGTATTCTTCACATTCATCATTCCTTCCAGTGCAGTGATATTCCATTGCATTCATGTACCATCATTTGTTTATGTATTCCCTAATCAGTGGGTATTTGCTTTGTTTCCAGTTCTTTGCAACTACAAAAACATGTTGTTTTAAATATATATATATATATATATATATATATATATATATATATATATATATGGAACCTTTCTTTCTATCTCTAACCTCCTTCAGGAATATGATTAGCTGTAGGATCTCCAGGACAAAGATCATGGACTTTGAAAAGTCTTTTTGCAGCCCCACTGCCAAGAAATAGATAAGACACTCCTAGGTTGTAAATTCTGGGAAATTTGGGACCATACCAGAGGAGAGGCTTCTTTTATACTACCTAGCAGAGAGTTCTGGATTAAGCTCTCCTCAAACGTGAATGTCCTCAGGATGTTTTTCCAAATATAGTATTTTCTTAGACCTAGGATTTTGGTGGGTCAGGAGGGGTACAAAGAGAGAGAAGTAAGTGTGTCAGACTCTGTAAGAAAGGAGAAGCATAGCACAGAGAGAGGCATTTGTCCACCCTGCATCTTACCACTTGAAGCCATTTTTCCTCCTTTAGTAGGATGCCACCACCAACAACAACAAGAGGGGATCACATAAGCCAGGTGGTTCCTTTAAGTTTGTCTTCTTCCTTCTGGTGAAAGGAAGGTGTAACAATGTTTCCAAAACATTTAGGTGCAAAATCTTCAAAGCACAGAATCTAAATTTGGGTCACAATTTTGCATCTGTAATTATTTATGCATGGAAATAAGGAAGTGAAATGCCTGCCTACTGGATCTGCAGCCACAGAAGCTACTTTGAGAAATGTTTAGGGTTTTGGACTATAGTTTATTATGTATGCTGGATAAGCCAAATAAATAGGCAGAAGTACCTGAGTTCAAATGGGACCTCAGACACTATTGTGTGATCCCAGGCAAGTCACTTAACCCTGTTTGCCTCAGTTTCCTCATCTGTAAAATGATCTGAAGAAGGAAATGGCAGGCCACTCTGGTACCTTTGCCAAAAAAATCCCAAAAGGGCTCACAAAGATCAGACATGACTAAAAAACAACTAAACAACAGTGTTGTCTGGAGAGTGCTGAGCAAGGCCCCCAACCCAAAATAGCTCTCCTTATTTCCTGTCCCAATGTTTAAATTTTACCATTAGTGAATGTTTCCTTTAAGTTTGGAAGAATTGTTTGGCCTCCAACTATGCCTGGACAATTCACTCATTTCTGGGTAATTTCCTTATCTGTAAAACAATGGGGTTGGATTCAATGGTCTCCAAGATCCTTCCCAACTCTAACAGTCTTTAATAATCTTTTATGAATCCCTACTTTTTATGCATGGAAGATTTTGATCAGTTTGTTAAGAGGTAGCAGAGTACCAGGGAAAGATTCTAGTTCTGATGCCAAAGGACCTAGGGTCAACTCCCACCTTTGACAATAACTACCTGTGAGGCCCTGGGCAACAATCAATCCATAAACATTTATTAAGCACCTGCTATGGGTCAGGCACTATGCAAAGTTCTTGGCAAGTCATTTAACCTCTTTGGGCCTCGGTTTCCCCATTTGTGAAACAAAGAGATTAAACTAAATCTCAATTTTAAATCTATGATCCTGAACTGGGTAATAGTGACTCAGATCTTTTCATGACCAGTCACGAATCTAAGAATCCCTTGCTAAAATGTAAATATACTTGAGAAAGGGAACACTGTCAATTCAGTTCAGCTTAACAGAAATTTTGCTAAACTTTCATCACCTAATATCCTAACTGGGTTTTATGACAAGAGTTGGAAATCAAGTGCCTGCAAAAAAGAAAGTCACATGGGATAGGAGTGGAGACAGAACAGTAATACCCAGATAAGAAAGGACAGCGTATATGTCTTTCTAGTGTTTCAGTATATATGTCTTTCTAGGACTGGCCTTGTACATATGTACACTTTGCATCATTTCTGAGTCACATTTGAATCTAGCTAAAATGCTATTAATAATAGGCAGCATTTACATATTCCAAAGCAGAAAACAAATATAAGGAAATAAAGAAGTAACTAGGGTGGGCTGATGGGAACTTTGCCCCAGGGAGCTGAAATTTATAGCAAGCACTAACAAGTGCCATCTTGAGGTGTACCTCCTCATCCCTAGAAACTTCCCTTCTGCCACACCTCCAGACTACTTCTCACATCATAATAAGCTCCCAGTGACTAGGATTTAAGACTCTCCCCTCTGTCAGTGATACTCTAGATGAATTCCTACCTCCATCCCTACCCTCAACCCATCTTTCCTCAAAAATAAAAAACCCCTAGTTTTAATTCTGAAACAAATATGTGTTAAAAATTTATATCAGAAAATGACACATATCCTTCTGACCCAAACTAATCAATGTTCAAGATGACAAGACATCAGGGCATTTCTAGGAGGCCTAGGAGGGAATTTCTGCAGCTATCTTACCCAGAATGACTAGGTAAGAATACACTAGGGAGAATCTGAAGTCACCTCATTTATTCATTGATTTGGGGGAGGGGAATGTTTTCAGTTAGAAAGGTAGAGAGATCAAGTACAAGGGATAATGGATGTCGAAAATCTGAACAACAGCTTCTACTTTTACAGTGTAACTTGAGGCAGGTCACAATCTCTCTGAACTTCAATTTCCTTATCTATAAAAGGAGGTTTACAATAATTTTACTACCTACCTTCCAGGACAAGATAAAATAGAAAAAGCCTGGTTGTAAGCTCTATGTGTGCGTTACGTCCACACATATGTATTGTGTATATATACACACATATATAATATCATTTGTTATTCTTGTAATAAATATGCATTCGGAATAAATAACATCTCTATGAGGAAGGAAGAGGTTGAATCTAAGTTCCCCATTTATTCAGAAAAAACATACTACGAGTTCATAGCCTTGATCCCTATGATACATGAGGATGAATGTACGAACTCAAAGCATAATATATGTATGAATTATATGTTATATGATTATATGTATTGTAATGTATGGATAACAGAGTAAGAATTCTCAAAATATAATCAGCAACTGTTGTTTTGTCAACTGTCTTCTGGTTGGATTGTTCCAAAATGCAAGGGTGAGACATGCAGGTGACCAAATGAGGTTATCCTGCAACATAGGAAGAGACAAGATGGGGGAAGGGGAACAGGACTGTTTACTTGGCACAGTTTCCTGTTGGAAACTGAACAGTTGAGAGCTGGGAAGAAATACTGGCCACATTACTGCTGTTTGAATTTTGATTGACATGGATGGATCCCATGTCTCTTAATTCTGGACTGAGACATGGGAGGCTAACCACAGGTACAGGGAGGAAGGAAATGGGCGAGGGGAGGCGTGGAAAGCCTTGCAGAAGGAGTACAGCTGACACCCTGACCTTGCTCCATCTCCTCTTTATTTCCCTTCCCCCTAAACCCCTGCCAAGAGCTTCCTACCCTAATCTTCCCCTTGGGTGGCTCTCCTCAATCACCTCCATAGCAAAGATGAGGAGTCAAAAATGGCCCTGGGGAGTTTTTCTTTGCTGTGGCCTGTGGGAGAGATGAAGCAGGTGATCTCTGAGCTTCTTTCCAGTTCTCCTTTACTCAGCTAAAACGCATAAGGAGTAAGAAGTCTGAGAAACACCGTTAACATATGAATGTCATGATGGAATTAGCAAGTGTGTATGGCTGTGGGTGGTAGCGTCTCTGGTCCAAATTGATTCCACCCCCTCTCTTCACTGTAATTTCCACCTTTGTTTCATAACATTTGTGTCTGTCTTCTTTGAGATGTTCTGGTTAAAAAGTGTCAAATTAATGTCATCCTTTATTTTTGTAACCTTCTCTAGCTCCCATTAAAAAAGCTTGGGTCAGGGTGGCTAGGTGGCACAGTGAATAGAGCACCGGCCCTGGAGTCAGGAGGATCTGAGTTCAAATCTGGCCTCAGACACTTAACACAAAAACTAGCCATGTGACCTTGGGCAAGTCACTTAACCCCAATTGCCCTCCAAAAAGCAAAAAAAAAAAAAAATGTGTATATGTGTGTGTGTGTGTGTGTGTGTGTGTGTGTGTGTGTGTATCTTGGGTCAAATATTTGTAAACATTTGTGCTCCCAGTTCCAACCTCTGACAGTCATTATCCAGGTCATTCTTGGAGATATTCAAACTAGTGGTAAGTAATCTAAAGGACTGGATAAGTCAATGTTTTGTACTGTCTATACCAGGAGGAGGGGCAATTATCTGGATACTTTAGATACACTTTCAATCTTGCTTTGAGCGAATGAATAAATAAATAAAGCATTAATTACCTACTACATGTAAAGCACTGTCCTAAGTGATAGCTCTACAAATAGAACAGTCTCCAAACTCAAGGAGCCCATGTTGTGATGAGGGAAACAACACATCCGGAAGTTTCCAGCTCCAAGTCAGATTGAAAAGTACCATGAACCTTAGGGTAGAACAGCACAGCAAATGCTAATGCCTCTTCATAAATGTCATTTCCACTTATCATATCAGTTTCTGAGGTTGGTCTGAGAGAAAAGGGGTAGTTTGAACCCAGACTGACTATGAACAAAACTTGAATTAATCTGATTTGACTCAACACCTTGGCTATACAGATATAGTCATAGAAACTATTCCTTCTCCCAGGGCCAGCTAATCAGCCTTGAAACTTTTGAGGATGAAACCGTCAGTGCTCAACACTTGTTCTCTAACACTCAAACTCCCAATGAAACCCCAACAGACTCAGAGCCTTGTGGAAGCATGATCTAGACTTCAGACAAAACCTTCAGAAGATGCCCTTCTCCATCCCTGAATCTTCTCTGGAACTTTCTATAGTCCTACTCTGAAGACTGGAAAACTAGTCTTACAGATGGATGGAAGACTGTAAGGATACTAAGAAGTAAGGGGTGGCAGGGACACTAACCACACTTGCCCATCTGACACTATGGCTAGTTAGGCAACATTTGGCTGAGATCACCTTTGATAAATGCTGTCCTTTACCTGTTTTCTCAGTCTGTCTTGGGTTCATCACTCTGTGGCTGTTTATCTCTTCATTTACCGATCTATGCTCCCAGTACTTCAAGTCCACTCCCTCCTTAATTGAAGAACAATTGTATTTTGGGTTCTAGTCTAAGAGGTCCTCCCCATCTTTGGGGGAGTAAAAAACATACCCAGAGGGCACAAGTATGAGTCAAGTAAGGAACAATCTGATTTCCACACAGGAAAGGGAATGGTAAACAATCTAGAGTCATTGAATGGTTACAAACAGTTGAGAATATTAAAGTCTTGTTGGAAAATTTGCAACAGAGTTGCTCATTAGCTATTTGACATTTCACCTCCACTGAGAACAGACCAATTAATTTCAAGTGGATTTTTTTTCTCCATAGTCCCCTCTCTCTGTGGATGAGTCATCCCTATAAACTGTTTCTATTCCAACTGCTCTGGTAACTGATACCCCATTGCTTAGGAACCCTGGAGGGAACTTTCTTGAAGGCCTGTACGGAGAGAAAACAAAAGCAGGAGGCAACCACATCCTAGACCCAGACTTAGGAAGGCACAAGGTCTTAGCTTGCAATCCAGTGAGGGTAAGGGCATCATCCTCCAACAAACCCTCCAGAATTCCCAGGGTCATCCTTCCACCTCAAGGCCAGAAGGAAGAAGAAGCAGTTATTACTCCCTTTTTCTACATTCCTGGAATTTCAGCTAAGCAACCAATTAAGAATCTTCATTGCTACATAGGCAGCAATGCTTATTAGGAAATAGGAAGGTTACAGCCCCTCCATCACATCTCAGAAGAAGTTATACACCCTCATTCTTTTATTTTTTCCTAGAAACAATAATTTAATGCCTTATTCCTTTCAAAGTGGTAGGTGCTTCACAAAAAGGACTGGTGTTTACAGATATAGCTGGAGGCAAGAGACTGACGACACAGGAGAGACCATAGCCAAAGATGGTCAGCCCTGCTGTCTTGGCTTCTGCACAGGCAGGTCCTGGTTCCTGCCACCTGGCTACAATCGGGCAGGATTCTAAAAAAAAAGGTGGTTATCGCCTTTCAAGAAGACGTATAACTTGTTACAATCCCAAATTGCATATATGCACACGTGGTCATCAAGTTTATTGGAATGCTGGGGGGTGGAGGGCTGGAGGGTTTGGGGGCTTTTTGGTCTTTTTTATGGGGTTTTTACTGTAAAAATCAGTTTATTTCTTAGAAATATGTTTGTCAGTAAATTCATTTTGTTCTGCTTCTACTTTAGACAAAGATTCATATTCAACCCGATACCTTTCCAGCTGCATTTTCTTCTCTGCTATCAGAGCTTGGAGCTGCTGCTGCTGGGCTTCCCTTTGCTTTGCTATGGATGGCAGTAAACCGCGCTGCAATTGCGTTGCCAATTGCTTCTTTTGCGAGTTGGTCCACAAGCTCAATGAAGCCACCTGCTATTTTCTGAAATTGGCCCATTTTATCCACAAAGCCCTTGCATTCCTCCATGAGTTCTATGATCTCCTGAGTGACCTCAGGGTCCGAGACTCGAAGTGTGTTCAGCTCATCAAAGCGCAGGCCTGCGTCGCTCAGGACGTCTTTGACCATGGCTGAGGCAGGAGGCCGCCGCGTTGCGGGGCGGGCGCAGGAGAGGGTGGCTCCACGCTCTGGTCCGTGGCTGACTGCAGCCGGGAGGAGTATGAGGATTTTATATTTGTCCACCCCACCTTCCCTGCACCCCCCCCCCACACCCAAGATTGCTAGAGCACTGTTATCATCTGGGGAATTATTTGGGGACAGTTGCATGACCCTTGCCATTTAATCATGCATTGATTACCAGTTTTCTGTGGCTAAACTCTAAAACTTTTTCATGGAGTAACAGTATTTTCTGTCTCTCCCCTGCTTGAAAACTGTTTTACATTACACTGGGAGCTGGGGGATCTTGTCTTCCATTGACTCAAGCCCTCACTGATTGTTTTTCCCGAATTTTAGGGGTCCAAGCACAGCCAGTTCCATTCACCCACTTAGATAAAATCTCAGAGGGGAGTATTTGAACAAACAGAGACATTTTTTACTGGGATGATTGCAACATCTATCCTGAAATCATGGGCTCCAAGATCTCCATAGCTTGAACTCATCTGGCCCTCTGCCTTAAGGTCCCCAGTGAGGAGGGACTTATTGACTCCCAAACATCTCTTTCTATTTTTCTTACATCAAGTTAAATCTTCCTTCCTACTACTTTCTTTCTCAGCATTCCTAATTCTATTCCCTGGGATCACACAAAATAAATCTCTTCTATATAATAGCCATTCAAATGCTTAAAGACAATCACTTTTTTTCACTGAATCGTTCCTTTTCTTGGCTAAACCTCTCCAGTTTCTTTAACCAGTTCCCATTGTGGCAAGATCCTAATTCTTACCCCCATGTAAACTAGGAAAGGTTTTCCTTACAAGTTATTGAGACATTGCTCAAGACTTGGATGGCTCATAGGGCTAAACATCAATTCCAGGTCTTTTAAATGAAAAATAGCCCCAAGGAGCTCCAGGTGGAGCTTGGCTCAGATGCCTGGCAATGATGGGCAACTCAGGTGAGGGAGATTCATTCAGCTGAATTAATCTGAAGTGTCTTCAATATGTGACCTTGTTAAATATTTTTCTCCTGCTACAGTTAAGCAAATCTCCTTTTGTTAATCATTGAATGACCTATCAGAGTCTCATTTTTCCCCCTAATTTTGAACCAAAACTACTAGAGGATTGGCCTCAGCCAGGCCCCACCTCTAACACCCTAAAATTTAGCGTTATTTTTAGTTTCTTGCCACCTAAGTGGCCCTCCTCTTGACCTTTTCTAATCCATCAATGTCCTTCCTAAAATGTGGAATCCAGAATGGAACACTATCCTCCATATGGTATCAGGTCAGAACAGAATATAGTGTGACTATCTGTTCCCTCCTTCCTCACAGTATGCTTCTGTTCATACGGCCTAAGGTTTTTTGGTTGCCACATCACACCACTGTTTTCTAGTAAGCTTGCAGTTCACTCAAACCCTCAGATCTTTTTTTTTTCTTTTGCATGAATAGTTGTTTAACTATGCCTTCCTTGTCCTATTTGTAGTTGTTACTGTTGTTCATTTGTTTCAGTCACATCCAACTCTTCCTGACTCTCTTTGGGGTTTTCTTGGCAGAGATACTGAGTAGTTTGCCATTTCCTTCTCCAGCTCATTTTACAGATGAGGAACTGAGACAAACAGGGTTAAATGACTTGCCCGGGGTCACACAGCTAATAGGTGTCTGAGGCCAGATTTGAACTTAGATCTTCCTGATTTCAGGCTTGATGTTCATTCACTGTCATACCTAGCTGCCCTCCTTGTCCTATACTTTTCATTTAAATCTTCCTCTCTTAGTAGGATCATAGCATCAAAGATCTCAAATGAGAAGTCTTCTCAGAGGCAATCTAGAGAGGTTAAATAATTTGCCCAAGGTCACACAGGTAGTATCAGACGTTGGATTTGAAGTGAGGTCTTCTGACTCGAGAGCTGGTCTTTCCACTGTGTCATCCTGCTAAATCAACACTCATAGCTGTACATCACTTTTAACTTAATAACATTTATTAAGGTATGTATCTTTCAATCAACTTTTTCTTTGATCACCTGAACAAGTTTTACAGCCCACATAAGTTAGCTTTATTTGCATCGTTTTTAACTTTATTTTTAGTCAGCTCTATTAATAATTTACTCATCGACTTAATGGTGGCTGCTGTGGGAGTGAGGCCTAGTGGAGGTGGTGCACTGTGTGTTATGGACAGCATTGGATATCTTCTATGTGGATGCCAAGACACTAAGTGCATTATAGAATGATAAATTAATGAAGAGATATGCAGTCTGTGAATATGCTAAAAATGAACTCTAAGTTAAGTAAGCAAAGCATTTGCATCGTGACTCTCATGCTATTAAGTTACAGGTGTCTGTGAAGTGTCATGAACTGTTTTCAATCTTTATTTCACATAATGTGCACCATGATGTATGTTCCTGGAAATCTTGTGTTCAATTATCAGTATTGCCTAAATAAACAGTTTTTATCAGGAGAGATTTTATCTTGTGCTAGAAGTATTGAACAAAGATATGGATGCTCTTGATATTAGTCAGCCCGCCCTGTTGACCGCCGTGTCTGTAATATACAGACACATAAGAAGAGGTCTAGATCTTAAGAAACATTGTGGTATTGTTGGCACCAGCATTATGTAAGCATTACACTATTTTATCATTGGTGAGTCAAATTTAATGGAAAAATATAGAGGACCCACCTCCTTTCCCCCTTTAATAGAAATAGTAAAGGGGAAACCTCTCTCCCAGACCTTAACAGGGTAGCATAGCTAGTTAGAGAACAGGGAGTAGGAAACTTTTTTTTAAAGTGTCATGCCAGGGCTCTGACCTCTTTGTAGAATTGCTGGGGTACCTTTCTTGCTAAAGCAAAGGCTTATGATGCTGATCATAAGCTGGGCCCTAATTTGCTAGTGCCACAGTTTCTGGAATGCTTATCACCATTTGGCTGCCAGTTGATAATCAGAAGGGAAGTCTACCAGATGTCAAAATGGAACTCTCACACCAGCAGATACCCTTTGTAGGCAGGAAGCTTGTTAAAGTTTTGGACTGCCAGTCCTTATACTGAAACAAGGAAGCCAACATTATGGCTAAATTTCCATATGTTCAAATTACCTTTGTTCTGTTCTAGAGCCACATAAGTGATGGTAGGCATTCATTGAATCATTACACAAAATGAAATTTTATCTTAATAAGAAGGCAATAGTTATCCGGGAATAATTTCTAATTTTATTTACAGTCAAATTATTGACTTGTTAGAACAAAGATCAAAATAGACAAATCAAAAGATAAAAATTAGTAGATATAAGGGGCAGCTAGGTGGCGCAGTGAGTAAGAGCACCGGCCTCGGAGTTGGGATGACCCGAGATCGAATCCGGCCTCAGAAAACGAGCACCCACAGACAAATAATGACTGGCCATATAACCTTGAGCAAGTTACTTTACCCCAATTGCTTTAAAAAAATTTAGTAGATATAGCATATTTGAACCTGGGTTCAAATCTCAATTCTCAGTTTACCTGTGTGACTTTGGGCAAGTCATTTAACCTTCTTGACCTTCAGTTTTAGATCATCAAAACTTGATCATCAAAAGAGCACCAACTTATTTAAGCAAGCTGCTGACATGTGGAAATAGGGAAATGACAAAGTAACAGATATTGACACAAGCTATCAACATTTCCTGTAGAATTTTAATCAATATAATGTACTCAATACAATGAGAGGGAAAAAAACATAAAAATGGCCTCAACCAGCAAATACTTCATTTCTTTGACAAGCACAGTGATGTGGCAGCCAAGGGTAGCATCAATTTAGAATATATACTTATTTGCAAAAAAAATTCTTGAGAATGATGGTAGAAGAGTAATATTGCCTCATAAAGGAATGAGAAGTACAGAAAATAAAAATGAGTTAACAGGAAGTTTGGCAGGAGATCTATTTAAGCAAGATCATTCATCCCAAGGATATATAAAGATAAAATAAGGAGGGGAATAATCAAGGGAAAATAGGAAAGATGTTAGGATTTCAACAGCAAGTTAGCTAACAGTGACTCCACTACATTTGAACTTACACCACAGTCCCTAGTATGCAATAACAGGAAGGAAAAATTGACACTGATGGGAATAATGGCATCATGATCAGTTGGATCAGATTAGGCATACACAGAGGAAGTCTTTGTTGGAGGTAAGTGTTGATGGACTAACTTATGAAATCTGAAACTATCAGAGAGAGAAAAAAACCACAGACTTTTTACTACCAAAAAACAAAGATGATCAGGAAGATACCAACAACTGTTGACCCATATGCCTACTTTTTAATCTCATCAAAACCTTTATGAAAATAATTTACATACATATCTAGGGCATCCTGAACAAAAAGTGAATATGGAACTGGTAGGCTTTCACGAATTATGTTCTATAAAAAAACCACAGCTTTATAGTCACAGAATTGATTGAAATGTAGAAAATATACAATTTCTACTACTTTTCTTATTTGTTGACTGTTAAATTTTTTATTTGAATGAGCAAAAGACTGTCTTAAAAGCTGCCCTAGAATAAAATGCCTCTCATTCACCTGTTGGGATGATACAATATTCCTTGACAGATACAAGACATTATTCAACGATCTTCTGATTATTAATAACAAAAGAAGCATAAAAGAGGGAGATGTATCCTCAGAGACTTATTGGCCGCTGCAATGGGGAGTGTCCAGCACACAATCCAAATGGTAGAATGATTCCCCATAGATGATGAGGTCCTTGGGGTGCTCCTGTTTGTGGATAACATTTTGTTGCTTAGCACACTCAATGGCACATAGTAGGCACTTAATAAGTGATAGTTGATTGACTGGTGATTGTGTCAAGCCTGGAAATATTGCATAGCCTTCTAAAATGAGATTCATAATTGTGCACAAGAGTTCAGCCTAACAGTGCTGAAGGAAAAACCATGTAGAGGAAGAATATCTGTTGCCCAAATTATGATATATATTTGTATTGACAACTCATAAAACCAGTCCTCAATAAAAATATCTTTGACAGACACTACAAAAGGACAATAGCCTAGGCCTACAAATTGAATAGAAAGAAGACAGCAAATTATATTACCTTTGGAAAAAATGTGCAGTGCTTTGAATGACCCCAAACATCTTTGTTTCAGAGAAAATATTGATTAATACTATTGGCAATATTATTGTTGTCTTCCAAACAATGTTTTATGTATTCCAAGCATGAGATATCACAGTTACAGGCCACTTAAAGGACAATGTAGAGATGCAAGGGGGACATGAGTAGATATATACCGCCAATGATAAACTATGAATAAAGAAGTTATATAAGTAAAGTAGCATAATACAGGAGAAGGAACGATAACAGTAGACAGAGGACCTAGGTTCAAATCTCAAGCTTACCTCTGTGACTTAGAGCAAGTCACTTAATGTTATTGACCTCATCTGTAAACAGATGTTTCCTCATCTGTAAAATAAGGGGCGGGGGAGGGTTATTCCTTCCAGTTCTGGATCTATGATCTCATATCATCAAATAGCTACATGACTAGAAAAATAAGAAAGGTAAGTCATAGAATTAGAGTAAGGAGTAGAGCACATTCCGTATCTATATCCACTTAACATCAATAGGCCCACAGAACATTAGAGGGATCCCTAATGGTGGATCACAATGAATTCACTAGCATGGCACAGCAGAAAGAGCCCATGATGTAGAATCAGTATACTTGGATTATAAACCAGTTCTGCCATGTACTACTTATATGACCTTACCCAAGCCTTTAACCTCTGTAGGCCACAATTTCCTTATAATTAAATGATAGAATGACCTCAAAGGTCCATTATGGCTCTAAATCTATAAGCATATCATCCCACGAATTGATATTAGTAATATTCATTATCTTAATATTCTTAATTATCTTAATATTATCATCTTCCTATATAAAGGCTAACAAATTAGTACACTGACATGTAGGGTCCAGATATGACCTGGGCCATGACCTCCTAAAAAAGGGTTTGCTTATGACTTGTGACTTATGACTGGCAGGGCCAGAAAGAATCAGCATCCTTACTGTAATTCTCTAGGGCATTACTGCTGTCTCTTCTACGGTGATGTGCCTTTTCTAGATACAGTGTAAAAGCTTCTGACTAAGGATTGAGACAAATAGTCTATTTAGGGAATGCTGATGTCTAATGTGAATACATCTGTCTGTAGAAAGATGCTCAAATTGGACAGGATCCACAACCCATAACATCTCAGATGTGATATCCCTGGTTTGTTTGTTTTTTTTTTTTCAAAAAAGAGTTTGGAAATATCCCCTCAACAGGTATTAAAGGAGAAGGCTCTTAACCTTGAGTCTGTGAACTTAAAAAAAATTGATCACTGTATTCAATATAATTGGTTTCCTTTGTGATCCTGTTTTGTTCTATGAATATAAAAATATCATTCTGAGAAAGTATTTGTGAGTTTTTCCAGACTTCCAGAGGGTTCCAAGACACACAAAAAAATATTAAGAACACCTGGATTAGAGAAAGAAAACTTGGTCTTTGGGAGAAGACACAGACAAGGTATAGCATGCTGACTAAATGGCTGATGTCTCCATTTTTTATTTAACTGCTTTGACATGTCAATTTACTTCTTTTCAGTAACTTCACTAATAAGTTGTGCATGATAATCCTTATGCTCCTATTTATCTCACAGGAATATTTTATTTTTATTTTATTTATTTATTTATTTTTTGCTTTTTTGGAGGGCAATTGGGTTTAAGTAACTTGCCTAGGGTCACACGGCTAGTTTTTTTTATTTGTGTGTGCGTTAAGTGTCTGAGGCCGGATCCGAACTCAGGTCCTTCTGACTCCGGGGCTGATGCTCTACTCACTGCGCCACCTAGCCACCCCTCACAGGAATATTTTAGAGAATTATAAAAAGAATATCCATTCCCCCCAGGGGCATGTCCCCATTAAACCCAAACTGATCATCTTTGGCAAAATCCTCCTAAAATCTTTCAGAACAAGAATGGCAAAAAGATAGAGAGTATATTTCCCCTACATCAACAGATAAATTACAACACAGGTGATGACTTTGAAATATAATTATGACAACCTAGCATCTCCATTATGAGATCCTTCTATAAACTGACTATCTCTAAATCAGTCTTTAAACTCGTTTGTGATTACATTACAGATGAAAACACAAATATACCACTATTGTTAATATCATGTTAAATTTCATATGCCCTTAAAAAAAACTTGTCATAAGAGAAGTGCACATTTGCATATAGAATCTTCTTTTTTCTATTCTTCCTCGGCTTTCTCTTTTGTTTCACTTTATATTTGCATTGTCAAAGCTTAACATAGTGTCTAGAACATAATGGGTACTTAATAAGTGCTTGTGATTGGGTCATTGAAAACTGTTTGCTTTGAAATCTTCCCTGCCTAAACAGTGTTTCAATCCTTCACAATTTCAGGCAGTTAGGGAAAATAGTGACCAGAAAAAAGATGGTGGGCAGAAGGGTGAAGTTGGAATGTACCCATAGATGATGAGATTGATGTATGCATTGCCAGAGCTAGATCAGGATTGGGAGGCTTCAAAGGAAAGTGTGAGGGAGAAGAGGTAGTAGGCTAGCTACCAAACTGAAGGTCTACAGAATCATTGTGCTGACTTCATTGTTGTATGCCTGTGAAACCTGGACAGTCTATCAGCACTATGTTAGGAAACTGAATTGCTTCCATTTGAATTGTCTTTAGAAGATTCTGAAGATCACCCTGCAAGATAAGACACTGAGGTGCTTTCTTGAGTCAAACCCGATTGCAGAAAGTACAACTCTGATGCCATGTTGTTCAAAAGTCAAACATACATTTGCCTAAAAGACTATTTTACCAAGAACTCACATAAGGCAGATGCTCACATAGAGGTCCAAAGAAGCTATACAAGGACACTCCCAAGAACTTTGGAATCAATTGTGAGACATGGGAAACACTGGCACAGGACCACCCAGCATGGCATGCCCACATCAAAGAAGGCACTGTGTTGTAACAGCAAAGCAGAATTTCAGTAGTTCAAAAGAAATGTGAGACACACAAATTTAGAAACATCTCCATTCCAAATGTTCATGTGGACTATTTGTGCCAGACCTGTGATAAAGCTGCTCTCGTCAGTCAGATACACTGTACCTTGACCCTGACATAGTGATGTCATTTTGGTCCTCTTTGAGAATGAAGGATAACAAACTACAACACACACACACAGTGATATCTGTATGTATGTATGTGTGTACATATAAACACACATATGTGTATCTTTGAAACATAAGTTGGCCGGTTTCCTGTATGTATAATATGTGTGTATAGTCATATGTGGGTATGTCATATACATATTGCATATGTATAAATCTTTGCAATCTAAGTTGGTTAATGGCTCCCTATGTAACCACAGCTGTATCTTTAGACAGTTTGCACTTTTTTCTCCTCAAAGGAGTCAAATGAGGTGATTAGAAAACACAAGCTCTAAAAGTTCAATAATTTTGTCCCAGTTCTCCTATTAATTAGCTATGTGACTCAGTACTTCAGAGGCCCTAGCAAGTATAGGTCATAGAGGCCAAAAGGACTTGCTTCCAGCATACTACCATAGTACTGTGATTCAGAACTATTCTTGTCCCTTGACTGGACTCCTCTATCTCATCTGCCTAGAACTGTTTCTTTCTGTGCTTAGGTACCACATCTAGACCAGATAAGGACTCTTATCCCAAGACAGCTGACATATGTATTACCATATAAACTTATGACATAACAAAAGATTCCTCCCATTCAATCCTAATTAAATAATGCTTTATTCACTTATTATAAATGGCCAAACATTAGTGCTTACCTTGATTAGTCACAGTACAATGGATAATACTTAGACCTTCCCTTCATCAGGGACAGAGTAGTGTAAGAATAATTCACATTTATGTATCACTTGAAAACTTACAAGCGCTTTTCATACACGATCTCCTTTGTGAACAGTCAGCCTTGAGCTGTTCTTGAACATTCCATATTCGGTGAATATTCCAGTGGCATCTGTGTTGCTACATGTCCCAAACTGAAAGAATTCTGGGAGCCAAAAGTGACTGCATGGATGATGCTACTTGTGTTCCTATCTCTTATCAATTGACATTCTAATAGCATTTGAACTGCTATATCATTGTATAGGTATATTTCCTATCTAAACCTCAATACCAGAGGAGAATCAGCCACTGGTCTGCTCAGTCTTAACTGTTGTTCAGTTGTGTCCAACTCTTTGTGACTGCATTTAGGATTTTCTTGGCAAAGATACTGGAGGGGTTTGCCATTTCCTTCTCCAGTTCATTTTACCAATG
This sequence comes from Gymnobelideus leadbeateri, assembly GCA_011680675.1. Classification (NCBI taxonomy): domain Eukaryota; kingdom Metazoa; phylum Chordata; class Mammalia; order Diprotodontia; family Petauridae; genus Gymnobelideus; species Gymnobelideus leadbeateri. Next base: position 42,824 of record WOXC01007550.1, read on the forward strand.
AGGAACTGAGGCAAACAGGTTTAAGTCACATGCCCCGGGTCATGCTGCTAGGAAGTTCCAAAGGCTGGATTTGAACTCGGAAAGATGAATCTTCCTGTTTCCCCTCCCAGTGCTCTATCCACTGTATCGCCTAGCTGCCTTGGCCCTCAGTCTCCTCACCCATAAAATGAACAATTTGATTGTGATAAACTTAAAGTCCTTTCTGACGCTAATGGTTTTTTTTAATAATTCTCATACAAATTATAATTTAAGTACAAAGCCAATGAGTTCAAATAAAATGAAAATTACTATGAGTATAGAAATTAAGTGAATAGGGGTGGAGGGGCGGAGCCAAGACAGCAGAGTAGAAATAGCACTTCCAAGGTGCTCTCCCCCCAGACCACTTCCAAACTATGTAAAAGGGGACTCTGAACAACTTCTGGAGCCCCAGCACCCACAGAACTACACAGAGAAGCTAACCTCCCACTGAAGACAGCCCAGCAGGCCTACAGGAAGCGGCCAGCAGAGCGCTCTGGGAGCCGACAGTGCAGCACCCAGGGAGCCAAGCCCAGGTCCACATGAGCCACAGTTTTAGCCACAGGGCGGCCAGGCCAGCAGCAGTCTGGAGGGACCCAGAACACCAGCAGCTGTGGTGATTCCAGAATTATCAACACACACGTGCCTAGGACAAAGTGAGAGGTTAGTGCCCTATGGACTTTGGGACCAGTATTTGGGGAACACATCGGCTTCCTCCCTCAGGGGCTAGAAGCCACTGAGGAGACAAGGCACACTCACCATTTTGCAGCTCCAGTGGCAGCTTCAGCTCCTGGCCTGCATACTGTAGGGAGATCCAGTGATCAGTCTTGGGGGTTAATCTTTCTTGCTTTAACCTGCTTGGATCTGGATTGTGGTCTGGGGTGGAGGTTGTGGGGTGGGTATCCAGCTTGCCAGAAACGGAAGTTGTGAATACCCCACACGTTTGGGACGGAAGCTCCCCTGTCTGGTGCCAGAGTCCTACTTGTGGCAACAAGCCCAAAAGTCAAGTAATTAAGTGGCAACATGCCTAGGCAAAAGAAACAAAATAAACAGAAAAATGCAACATTAGACTCCTATTTTGGGAGCAAAGAGGATCGAAGTATGGAATAGGAGGAGGACTGTGAGGTCAGAAATCGTGCACCAAAAGCTCCAAATGAAGATATGAGCTGGTTACAGGCCATAGAGGACCTTAAGAAGCACATAAGAGAAGTGGAGAAAAAATTGGGAAGAGAAATGAGAAGGACGCAGGAAAAGTCTGAAATGAGAGTCAACAGCCTAACTGAGGAAAATAACATTTTAAAAATAGATTAACAGGGGCGGATAGGTGGCACAGTGAATAGAGCACCGGCCCTGGAGTCAGAAGGACCTGAGTTTGGAGCCAGCCTCAGACACTTAATCCACACAAACAAAAACCTAGCCGTGTAACCTTGGGCAAGCTACTTAACACCAATTGCCCTAAAGGGGTGGCTAGGTGGCGCAGTGAGTAAGAGCTCCGGCCTCGGAGTTGGGATGACCCGAGATCAAATCCCGCCTCAGAAAATGAGCACCCACACATAAATAATGACTAGCCCTGTAACCTTGAGCAAGTTACTTAACCCCAATTGCTTTTAAAAAAAAATAGACTAACTCAAATGGCAAAGGAGGCTTAAAAGGGCAATGAGGAGAAGAATGCCTTAAAAAGCCAAATTTGCCAGATGGACAAAGAATCTCAAAAGCTCACTGAGGAGATTCATTCCTTCAGAGTTAGACTGGAGCAAATGGAAGCTAGTGACTTTATGAGAAATCAAGATGCTCTTAAGCAGATCCAAACAAATGAAAGAATAGAAGGCAAAGTGAAATATCTCATGGGAAAAACCACTGACCTGGAAAATAGATCCAGGAGAGATAATTTAAAAATTATTGGACTACCCAAAAGCCATGATCAAAGAAAGAACCTAGAAATCACCCTTCAAGAAATTATCAAGGAAAATTGCCCTGATGTTTTAGACCCAGAGGGCAAAATAGAGGTTGAAAGAATCCACAGATCACCTCCTGAAAAAGATCCCAAAAAGAAAACTCCCAGGAATATTATAGCCAGGTTCCAGAATCCCCGGATGAAGGAGAAAATACTACAAGCCAGGAAGAACAGGAAGAAACAATTTCAATATTGTGGAAGTACAATCAGAATAGCACAGGACCTGGCAGCTTCTACACTGAAGGATCGAAGGGCATGGAATATGATATTCCAGAGGGCAAAATAGCTGGGACTGAACCCAAGGGTCACCTACCCAGCAAAACTGAGTATCTTCTTTCAGGGAAAAATATAGTCATTCAGTGGCATAGAGGACTTTCAAGCATTCTTGAGGAAAAAAAACAGAGTTGAATAGAAAATCTGACATTCAGACACAAAAACCAAGAGATGCTTGAGAAGATAATCAGGGAAAAGAAATCAAAAGGAACTTACGAAAATTGAACTATTTACATTCCTACATGGAAAAACAATAACTATGACTGATGAAACTCTTCTCATTATGAAAATAATTGAAGAAGGGTATATGGGCATATGAATACATATGTGAATGTGTGTATATATGTTTACAGGTATACATGGATAGAGGGCAGAGGTCGAATTTGGTGGGAAGGAAAGATACTTAATGGGTGAAGTTAAGATGTGAGAGAGGAATGTGGTAAGAGGAGATGGTAGGATAAACTATCTCTTATAGAAGAGGCAAGGGGAAGTGGTTGCAGGGGAGGGAAGAACAGGAAGGCAAAAAGGCAAAACCATATTCTCATTGAATTTGACTCAGGGAGAGAATGACATACATACTAAATGGGATATCCCACCCTGCAGGAGAGTAGGGGGAAGGGGGATGAGAGAGGGGATGATGGAGAGGAGGGCATTCTGGGTGGAGGGAAGGTTGGAAGTACCCACTTTCAAAGAGGGATAGGATCAAAGTAGGGAATGGACCAGGTGGGGGGTGGGATGGGTGGGAGGGATATACTAGCAGTCTTTTACAATATACCTATTATAGTAATGTTTTGCATAGCTATACGTGTACAACACGTACTGAATTGCCTATCTTCCCAGAGAGAGTGGGTGACAAGGGAGGAAGGGATGGATCTGAAATTCGAAGTTTTAAAATTAAATGTTTCAAATATATATAAATACTATTATTAATACTATTTTGCATGTAATTGGGAGATCATATGTGCAGGCATTGGGGCAAAGAGATTCACCTTGCCCTAATGGTAAAGTCAAAAGGATTCTGGGAGAAGATATGAGAGAGAGCAGATTGGATGAGAGGATATCCTGTGGGACTGCTATTCTGGGGTGATGGGTAGGGGGAAAATGGGGGAAAAATTGTAACTCAAAATCTGGAGTAAATGAATGATGTAAACCAGAAGTTAATAAAGCATTTGTTTAAAAAAAAGAAATTAAGTGAATAAAAGTCATTGAGCAAAATGTTTTTGGAACTTTGGAAAATTCCTATTATTGGAAATGTAGAACAAAATATATGATAATAAAAGCTGATGTTTATATAATGCTTTAATTATAATGTAATTCTACATTCATCATTTCTTTTGAGTCTCACAGCTATGTGAGGTAAGCAGTGTGTGAATTGTTATTCCCAATTTGCACTTGAGCCAGCTAAGGCCCAGAGAAGAACAGAGACTAGATCAAGGTCACACATCTGATAAGAGACAGAGCTAGGCTTTTAAAGCAGTTCTTGTCACCTTAGACCAGTGCTTTTCCTGCCACCCCATGCTGATTTCTTTAGTGAATGGTTTGGAAACTCTTTAAAATTATAATTATTTTTATTACAAAAGGTGATTTTCTAGAAAGAAAAAAATGATTTGATACATTTTATGTCACAGAGCTGATGCCTATGCTGCTTTGTATCACTAGTAAGGGAATAAAAGTCACAATTTCCAGCAGGGAGTGGGGAAGTGAAAAAATGAACAGAGCTTCTAACTGAAATAAAAGATGGACTACAAGATTGAAAATTAGAAAACAAGGACCCACATTTGCTGTGTTTGGATGGTCCAGAACTGTACCAGACAATACCAAATGATGGTGCCTGACAGCCACTTGTCACTGTATAAACAGATGGTTTTTTTTTTTTAAAGAACCAACATAGAGAGTTAGATAAGAGAAATGAATAGGGAGATTGTGGTGGGGGGAATGAGAAAGAGAAAGAAAAGGTTGGGAAAATGGAGATACACTTTTGCAATCTGATTTTACAATAGCTCAATTACGCGCTTTTCCACTTCATTTACCTCATGCCTCTGAATTCATATGCTCATGAATGGGCTCCACATCTCCTGGAATGTGTCTATATTGTCTTGTATCCTAAATGTTATTTTTTTTCATAAGCCATCGCTTCTACCAGAGCTCTCAACCTTTCCTGAAGGGCTGGGGTGATTGCTTTCACTAATTGGCACAGGATTTTATTTTATTTTGTTTTTCCATCCACAAATACCCCCTTGATCCAATTCATCTCCTTCCTTGTATGTGTGCAAAATTTAGGGGTGCTGCTCCAACCTAAGATGCACCATGAAGTAGCAGTCTTTCTATAATATCAAATTCATTCTTTCCAGAACATTAGTCCAGAATTTTTAATAACCTCAGAGGAGCAAATCAGGTTTTCACACCAGTACAATGGTTAAATCTCTGGCCCAATTTACTCATTTTTAAGATACCCACTATAGCTAATTCAAGTACTTGAAATGTATCAATTTCAACTTGGGAATTTAGAGGTCTTAGAGAATAGCAAATTAGTACCTTCCACACCCAGGTAGGTCTAATAGAAATCTTACTCCCAAAGTGGTATTAAATTATTTGGGTATGTGAATCTGAATTCTTCAAGGTTTCCATGCTCATTTTAAGGACTTTAAGTCCTATAACATCCTTACATAAATGACACCTCAGTCCATTTTTTCAGTAACATATTTAATACAATAACTTATATCCCATTTATAGTACAGGAATATTTCTTTTGCCCCATGGCTGAAAGCTAAAAATAATAAAGATCCTTGGGATTTTTTATTTTCCTTACTAAAGTCCCACTCCAATGGCTTTCTGGGGCATGGAAATGACACTGGATTCTTGAAGTCTATAAGCAATGGAACACAAGCTCTGGCCTATCAAACCAACCTGGGAAGGCTTCAAATATGGGCTAAGTGACACCCTAGGATCCAAGTTTTAATGCCCAATTTCCCTATTTCTGTTGGTGGCCCTAATTTTTTTTATCCAAATTCAAAATATCTGGGTTATCCTAAATCACCTCCCCTCTTTACTTCCCCCCTACTAATCAGTTACCAAGTTCTCTCATTTCATAGCCCCCAAGTTTGGATAACCAGTTTGGCCTCAGGGGAGATTAATTTTTCCACAATAGCAGGAAAAAACAACCTGTCAAACCATTGCAAAGATACAATCTGCCACCCTTAAGGGATATAATCAATAAATGGCAACAAAACATTAGAGAAACAACACGTTAAAACTATAAAGAATCATAAGGATGATCTAGGGGAAATGGTGGTTCTTAACTGTGGACTTGTTTTTGTTTTCTTTTACTAATTTTGTTTTTTACTTTTTTCTGGTCTTTTTTGGAGGAAGGAAGGCAGGGCAGTTGGGGTTAAGTGATTTGCCCAAGGTCACAAGGCTAGTTAAGTGTTAAGTGTCTGAGGTCACATTTGAACTCATGTCCTCCTGACTGCAGGGCCAGAGCTTTACTCCCTGTGCCACCTAGCCACCCCTATTAAATATTTTGATAATCGTATTTCAACATGATTTCTTTCCTTTGTAACCCTATGTACTTATTTTAAACATTTAAAAACAGCATTGTAAAAAGGAGTCCCCAGGCTTCACCAGACTGCCAAAGGGGTCTATCATACAAAAATACTTAAGAACTCCTGATCTAAAATGACCCCTTCATTTTACAGATGAAGAATCTGAAGAAAACAGGTAAAATGAATTAATCCAATATCACACAGCTCATTAGTGTTAGAATCAGAACAGTTGCCAGGTCTCTTGACTTTCCAATCAAGTGTTTATTTCATGCCACAATAAAAATGGCACAAAGATAAGCTCACCAACAAGGTATTCACTGTCACATTCAATCATGAGGAAAATAACGCTGTCTTTTTGAGGGGGATGTTGCTGTGAATAAGAAAAAGATTTGGTAGCCAATTTCCATCCGCAGTAAGCCCCAAACGCATTTATTCCTTGATGAAATATACACAAAGGAAGAAATTTCTCCACTAAGTGAGAGTTAGAAGCAGGGCAGTTGCAACTCTATGTGAAGGGGTAGAGCAGGTGCTAATTTCTTTAAATAGACTCGGCAGAAAAGCCTCACAAGGGAAATGACAATTTCCTTCCACTCTGATGTGAGAGAAGCCCTCAGCCAGAGAGGGTCTTTAAGTACCTGAACTCAAGAACCTCACAGCCTTCTGGGCCTTAACCAACCTCTCCTAGAAATATGAAGAATTGGAAATAGCAAAAAAAGAAGTTGAGGAAGGAGAGGGGAAATAACCCCTGTGTATCCTGGATATAGATATGGACTTGAAGCAATGCTAGGGGCTGTGTTTTTTTAACTCATGTACCTTAAACTCACACAACTCTCCCCAAGACATTTTATCTCCAGTTTGGCTGTAACTGAAGGAATAATCCTAGTTTTAGAGCTTAAAATAGAGGGAGATATGCTCATCAGCGATCTCATTGAAACAGCTGGCTCTACTCTCCCAAACACCCCCAAATTCTCCCTGATAATTATGTCTGTCCATAAATCCTGCATATAGGATCTAACCAATGTGCTTGAGGCCTTCATAGGAAAAGAAATTTCATTATCCAAAAACATTACCTTATCTGACTAGAAACTGCGTAACAGAGGAAGCAGAGAGGAAGAAACAATTATATCCAGGTGTTAGAATGTAATCTCCTTGAGGGTTTAATTTTTTTTTTACTCTTACCCTTGTACTGGGGGTGCATTGGGTATTCAGAGAGGACTAGCACCTCTGGCGTGAGGGTTTGCCAAGCCCTTTTCAAGGATGCTTTTCAGGACACTTTTGGTGTCCACCTATCACCTCTCACCTGAGGTTCCAAGTGCAATAGCCACACACTCTGATAAAACAGAGTGCTTGGAAAATAGTAGGCACAACAGGTGCTTGTTGATTGATTAATTGCTAACTGTTATTTTTAACTGTATATAATGATTATACTAACATTATATACAATGAGGCAGCTAAGTAGTACAGTGGTCTGCAGCCAGGAAGACCTAAGTTCAACTCTGGCCTCAGACATGTACTAGTTGTATGACCCCGGGCAAGTCACTTAACCCCTATTTACTCCAGTTTTCTCAGCTATAAAATGGGGATAATAGCAACAGTTACTTTCCAGGGGTGTTGTGAGGATCAAATTAGATAATATTTGTAAAGCATTTAGTACAGTACCTGGCACATTGTAAGTGTTTAGTAAATGCTCATCTCTTTTCCCAACCCCTCATTGATTGATTGGTCAAACAGGCACAAAACCAGGAATATGGTAAAAGTTTGTTTTAAAGCACCTGACTAATTTCTGGACTCGGAGTGAGAATGACAATTGGTAAAAAGATTCAGGTCTATTCTTTCCCTTACCCTCTGCCCTGACTAAATGCAGGGTACCAGGATATATACATTAGAAGGTCAGCTGTGAGCCCTTATCAGTGTTGAGATGACAACCTACATCAGTCTGCCTCTACTACTCCATTCACCTCTCCCCCTACTCCATATACACAGGTCCATGGTTCCTTTCTTCAAAGATCTACACTATATGTATGCTTGAATTCAGGCATGACCAGAATCTAGAGGTGGTAAAATTTCACTATCAACTAGAAACATGGCTGAACAGCCTAGCCAACAGATAAAAAGTAAGGAGAAAGAAACGCCTAACATCAGTGACATCTTCCTGACATCCTTTGCTTTATGTGAATTTCTGAACGGAGGGGGGGAGCATATCCCAGCAAAACATATTCTCCAGCCCTGTCATGGCCTCTGACCAGAGAGGCACACAAGTGACTCTCTGTCCACACTCAAGACAGTCATCAACCTTGTGAGTTGGAATCACAGGATATAGCTAAAAAGGAGTGATTTGAGAGGTACCACAACTTGCCCTCTCCCACTCTGCCCTCCAAAACTCTCTCCCTAACCTCAGGTCACACACAGTGCTTAAAACCTATAGACTTCCAGGATCAACTTTCTCAACCTCTTAGTAACATTGGACACCGCTGACCATACCCTTATTAATACTGTCTTATCCTATCTTTCAGACCACTGATTCTCTTTTTTCTCTTCACTGGTTCCATTTCTTCCTGCCATGCCTCAGATGGGGACATCTCCCCAAGGTTCTCTGTCCTCAGCCCTTTTCTCTTTCTATATCCTCTCCCTTGTTTGAACTTATCCACTCTTGTTGCTTCTACTATCATCTCTATGCATCTGACTCCCTAATCTGTATCTCTAACCCCAAACACTACCCTGGGCTCTGGCCCTTCATTTTCATCTGCCTGCTAGACATCTTATTCTGGATGTCCCACTGACATATCAAGCTCAACTTATTCCTTCCAAAACATGCCCCTCTGCCCAATTTCCCCATTTCCGTTGGTGGAATAATTTTTGGTCATCGAAACCCAAAATCTCTAGGTTCTCCTTAACTATACCCCCTGCTCTCTCTCTCTCCTTCCCCACTACTAATCAGTTGCCAGATTCTCTCATTCATCACCCCCCAAATATCTCTAACATCTAATAGTTTCATTTCTAACACCTAAGTTCATACATTCATTACTTCTCACCTGTACAATTATAATAACCTCCTAATTGGTCTGTTGCCTTCTAGGCTTCCTGATCTCCACTCCATTCTTTACACCATTGCCAAAGCAGTTTTCCAAATGCATGTATCTAATCATATTACTTCTCTGCTTAAAAAACTACAGTGGATCCCAGTTGCCTATCAGATAAAAGAGAAGGTTCTTAGCCTAGCATTCAAGGTTTTCCAGCATATAACACCACAGTTATTCCTTGGTACTACCCTTTATACATTTTTGCTCCAGTAAAAGGGAACTATTCATTATCCTCCCACCTCTCTTGCCCTCATGCTTTTCTCTCATGCCTTTAGCACAGTCCCTCCACCCCCTTTAAGCTTCATTAATTGAAATTCTTTGTCTCCTTCAAGACAAAGTGCAGATGCCCCATTCTCCATGATCCCCAACTAGACATAGCTCCTCTTTCCTTGAATCTCTCAGGCAACATTACTTTCTATCTCTTACCTAATGAAACATTTTCTAGTATGAGTTATCATTAGTCACCTGTGTACATATCTCATCTGTTTACCAGTAGTCCATGTTGTCCTTGAGGAAAACTCTAGTCATTTTTAGACTTCATCTATCCAAAGCTTAATATCCAGACCTATAATAAAATAATATTGAGCACTCTACATGTAGAAACATCCTGCCCTGCTACAGAAAAGCAACTCATCTCTAATCTGTAGTTTTAAAGTTGCCAAGGGCTCTGAGAAGTAACTTAGATGTGATCACAGAGCCATTCTATCAAAAGCAGAACTTAAACCCAACTCTTCCTGATCCAGAGCAGTAGTCTATCCAGTACCCCATAGTATTTCTCACCTTGCAAGCATTAAGTACTTAACAAACAGTTGTTGACTTTTTCTGGCTGTCTGTATTCAAGTGAGAAGATAAAGACGATAGTAAGGCCCTAGTGGCCCCACCAGGGTTGCCTAGCCATGTAGCCCATGAGAGCATGACCCTGCTATTGTTCCTGTCTCTGTTGAGTCTTTTCTTCTTGATTTTGATGGAAAGAATATTGAATATGGCTATGAAATTGTTAGCTTTGAAAATTCAGAATGGGGAGTGCCAGAAGTCTGGGAATCAGAGTCCATGGCAGGATCTGTGGGAAGCTGAGTGTAAGTGAAGCAGTAATTTAGACCCCTGAAGAGAAGAAACCTGATTGACCTAGTGCATTAGCAGCATGGATGTGGGCTCATCTCTTCACCAGCTACGTCAAATATGGAAGTGAATTTGGTGAGGCAAGTTCTACGTGGAAGCTGCTCTAAGTTTCAACCCACTCTTCCCAGGAACATGGGTGGTACAGAGAAAAGTGTGCCCCCTGAATTTGGAGGAAATGCTTTGTAACTTCTGTTCTTAATTTATCTTCACAGTAAATATCCCTTAGCAAAAACTAAAGAAAAATTGTTGGATTGACTTGTATCATAGAATTACATTATAGAAGTTGTCATGTTCACATAGTCAATGCTGTCTATAGCATCCTAGGCCAGTGACCATTCAACCTCTTCTGAAATATTTCCAAAGATGAAACACACACTACCTCACAAGGTAGTAAAATATATTCCAATTTTGGCTAGTTCAAATTAATTTTTTTCTGGTCTAACCCCTGACACCAAGCAGAAAAAGCCCAATCCCTCTTCCACACAACATTTCAAATACTTGAATTCTTGTAAATTCCCTTCTTTTTCTACCACCAGACTAACCCAGCAGTGTATGACATGGTCTCTAAGATTTTTATCCTATTGGTCAGCTTTCTCTGGAGAGATAATCTTTTACTATTTGAAGGCAATGTAACTAAATAGAAAGAGTACAGCATTTGGAGTCAGAACACCTGGAGCTGAGTCCTGGCCCTACTAAGACAGCTTGGTGTAGTGGACAGAGAGCCAGGAAGACCTGCGATCAAGCTCTGCCTCAGACATACCAGTTGTGTGGCCTTCAGCAGTTACTTTACCTCTCAGTACTATCCACAAAATGCTAAGCTTTCACTAAAACTCTAGGAGAATAAAAAGCTAGAGAAAGCTCTCAGCTGCATGGACAGATGGAGTTCCATCACCCAGCAGTACCCCTTTCTAGAGAAATCATAGGTCTAGTCCCTAGTGAACTCCCTCTCCTTCATGTTACTGCCTCTGTGACCTTTGATGAGGTTAGTTAGCCTTATTTCCTCTGGCCCTTACTTCCTTATCTGTAAAATGATAGGGTCAGACAAGCTGGTCTCCTGGGTCACTTCTAGTTCCAAACCTATGATACTATGATCTCTGATTTAAAAAAAAAAAAACCTTTTAGTTTTGCTGTTGTTCTCAAAGAAATTGTTCCTGAGAATTTTTTAAGCTACTTGAATAGAAATTAGTTAACAGTCATTTGAGAGCTGAATATTCCCTTAAGGTAGGAAAGTCTTTGCAAACTTCACCTCCAACACAATTTTTGTTCAAGGTGGGCCATGTGCATAGCTTAGACTCCTCCTACGTGTAAAGGGAAGATTATTATTATAACATAGCACGTACTTGTCAGTCTTCATTTAAGCACAGAAAAGCAGATTCTTACTCCACAAGTGGTTGATTTATTGGCTAATAGAAAAACTGTGCCACAGAGAGGTTAACCAATGTGCCCAGCAGCACACAGCAAGGCCATAATATGACCTGGAATAGAGCCTAGATGCCCTGATGCACCATCTGATATTTGATTCACTAGGCAATTTCACTTCTTTTCCCTAACTGGCAACTGACTGCTTTAGTAAAAAGCCCAAAGGCAGCGGGAAAGCTCCAGGCTGGAATGCCCTGAGGTCCATTTCAGTTTTGGAATGAAGGATGACACACAAAATGAAGAAGTCAGGCTGGTACAAACTTGGCCAGCTTTGAAGTTACACACATGTAACAAATTTTTCTTTGATCCAGAACAATATTCAACTGCTTACATTGGCTTATAGTCTCTTAAGCATGGTCTGAGTTTTCTGAATTATATGAAAAAAGCAAACCAGTGAATTTTACTAAGGAACTTTTTTTAATTCTGTTGTGAAGACTCTTCCAGAAAACATCCATTTGTTGTATACATATCACTTTCCTATGTGCTGTGTCCAGATGCAAAAAACAAACAAAAACAAAGAAAAGGAGAACAAAATCATTTACCCCAAAACACAAGATAATATTTATTTAGAGTAGAAGAATTCACTAAGTAAGCCTAAATCAAACCTTATAGAACTCGACTTAGTTATTTTTACCAACAGGCATTTATTAAACGCCAGCCATGTGCTAGGAACCATGGGATGGGTGTAGGTGACACAAATCTAGTCAATTTTCAATTATCTAACCTCATGGAGGAGAACTGTGACACATATAATCGAAGATAGTTGATGTTCCAATTTTTAATATATTTAGGTATGGAGGGAGGGGAAAAGATAAACCATGGAACATGAGAGCTAGGAGAGAACGTGAGATCATTGAATCCAACCTTCTTACTTTTTCAAAAGAAGAAAACCAGGCCTCTTTGTGGGAACAGCAGCCATACAGAGACTCTCCGTCCTTCCCTTACCTTTGTGGAACCCCTGCTTACTAGCAGAATGTTAGCAGGCTCAATGAAATGTATTACCCTGTATCTATGGGGAATGAGTGTGTTCAGCTATAGAATTTTTTTAGGGAATCAAGCCAAGGCATTGAAGATATTGTGGGTAACAGAAGAAAGATTCTAATGTAGTTAAGCTCCTTCTGAGCACTTGGAAACTGACCTCTATTTAATCTAAATTTATTTTTAACTTGAACTTATACAGTGCTTGAAGGTCTACAGTTTCTTCACAGTTCCATTCTCTAGCATACACTGCTGCTAAGTGGTTTTCCTAAAGCTATTCCCCCAACTAAATAAACTCCAGGACCTCCCTGCTACCTCTAGGAGAAAACTCTGTTTGACATTTAAAGACCTTTGAAGTCTGGCCCCAATCTACCTTTCCAGACTTATTAACTAGCACTCCCCTTCACATGCCTTATATTTTAGTCAAACTGGACTTATAGAGTTCCTCATATACTATACCCCATTTCCCACCTCCATGCTTTTGTATAGGCTATCCTGCATGCCTGAAAACCAGCCCCTCCTCACTCTTAGAAGCCCTTGTTTACTTCAAGTCTCAACTGAAATGCCATCTTCTACATGTAACCTTTCTTGATCCCCCCAGCAGTTAGGGCCTTCCCATTCCCAACATATCACTTTATATCTATTTGGTATCAACATATATATGTATATATTATCTCTCCCAATAAATCATAATTTCTTTTTATAGTAGGTATTATTTCACTTTTGCCTTTGTATTCCTATCACCTAGCACAGGGGTGGGGAACCTGTGGCCTCGAGGCCACATGTGGCCCTCTAGGTCCTCAAGAGCAGCCCTTTGACTGAATCCGAACTTCTCAGAACAAATCTTTGTTTTGGATTCCATCAAAGGGCTGCTCTTGAGGACCTAGAGAGCCACATGTAGCCTCAAGACCACAGGTTCCCCATGCCTGACCTAGCGTAATGCTTGGTATATAGCAGGTGCTTAAGAAATGCTTGTTATTGATGGACTGATTGAATCTAATTTAATTCAACATGCACCTCTGTGCCATTCACTGTACTAAATCCTAGAAGATGAAAAGATAAAAAGAAAACATACAAGAGTCCCTAAATCAAGGTAAAAAGAAACTTGAGGAAAACAACATGTAGGCAAATTAACAAATGTAAAATGTATATAAAGCACATGGAGCAGAAACAACATTGGGACCAAGAAAGGTCTCACGTAAAAGGTGGCTTGAGCTATGGGGTAATAGGAGATTCCATGAGATGGGGGCTGAGAAGCAGAGAATTCCAGACGTGAGAACATGGAAAGACACGGGAGTAATCAATAAGGGCACACGGCCATCTGAGAGGTAAGAAGTGACTTGTCCAGGGTCACACAGCTGGTCAGTGTCTAAGGCCTGATTTGAACTGAAGAGGAGTCTTCCTGACTCTTGGTCCATTACTCAGTCCACTATACCACTTAGCTGCCCTCCTATAGCCTGAGTACTGTACTGCTACCCACAGAATGTTAAAGGACCCAAAGGACAATTCAGCCCAGTAAGCAATTCCTCTATCGAAAATTTATGGTAGGAGATGGATGGGAACTTCACAGGATGAGATGTGGGATGGATATTTTAAAAATATGTGCCATCGGCTGGAATACCCACATCAATGATATCATAGATCCATTAATGTATTAAAGAATAATGCCTTATATCTACATAAGGCTATACAGTTTGCATAATTCTTTCATGATTTTTACCTCATTTGATCTTTCCAGTTTCATTCTGTTTTATTTTGAAATAGGGTCTCTCTATCTCACCCAGGTTGGACATACAGCAACCACTGATTGAGATGAAAGTTTGGATCCACTGTTTCAGACCTGAGCACATTAAGCCCTCCTTAGGTAGCCCAGTGACCTCTACTCCCAGGGGCTCACCATATAGGTGCCAGATTTAGTGCTGATGCCTGAGGGGTTTTAGCTCCACTTCCGCTCAGAATGCCAAGTCATAGCCTTCCCCAGTAATAAGGACCACCGCATCCTTGAGGTAGCTAGAGGGTGCAGTGGAGACAGTGTTGGGCACGGAGTCAAGAAGACCCGAGTTCAAATTGAAACTCAGATACTTCTTAGCTATGTGATCTTGGACAAGTCACTTGTTTCCTCAACTATAAAAGGGGATAATAAAAGCACCTACCTCACAGGGTTGCTGGGAGAATGAAAGAAGATAATATTTTAAAACACTTGGCCCAGTGCCCAGCACATAGGAGACTCTTAATAAGTGCTTATTCCCTGCCCCTCTCCACTGTCTCAGCCACCTCGTTTGATCTTACATGAGAGAGTGAGATAGTCAGGGTAGACATTATTCTCCCTATTTTACAGATGAAGAAGCAAACTTAGACTCATTAACTGACATGTTCATAGCTTTAGCCTTACAGCAGCTCAGAACTCCCAAGCTTAAGCAATCCATCAGCCTCAACTTCCCCTAGTAGCAGGGGCCACCAACCCTGGCTAACTCATCTGATCAAGGCATTATTCTCCCTAATTTGCAGATGAGGAAGCAAGCTTGGACTCATTAACCGACTTAGTCCCAGCTAAATGATCAGTAAATGGCAGAGTGGGGAGAACATAAACCAAGTCTAACTACAAGGATGAGGAAATGTCCTTTCACTGCACCGCACTGCATTTTACATGTACTTCCATTGTCCCAAAGTATCTTCCACTAGCATTTTAGATGAGATCAGGAAAACAATTACCCAGAGTTTCTTCTGGAAGTGAAAAATTACAGCAAGATCTTTAGTGTTCTCCACAAATCATTTATTACTGTTATTTTAAAAGGGGTAACCTTCCTCAGAGCTCCTTGAGAAATGCCACAAACCTACCAAACACTTACAGGGCCTTGTTTCCATAGGGAAATGAACAACTCTTTAATTCTGAAAAAGTTCTGAAGGTTTTAGTGGACTGCAAGCCCAGCATATGTCAACAGTGCGATATGGCAGCCTGAGATGTTCACATGATCTTAACTCCATTAAGGGAGGCACAGCTTCCAGGAATAAGGAGGTGCCAGCTCTGCTGTAATCTGCCCTGGTCAGAACACTTCCAGGGGATCCGGTTCAGTTCCTGGCACCACAGTTTAGGAAGGACATTGAGAAATGGGAGAAAGTCCAGCAGAGCAATCATCATGGTGAAAGGCTATATGAAGATTGGCTGGAGGAACTAGGGATATTTTGCCTACAGAGGGGGAGACAGGAGAGCTGTCTTCAATTACCTGGAGGTTGTCATATGGAAGAGGGATTAGGCTTGTTCTTCTTGGCCCTAGAACACTGTACCAGGAATATATTGCAAAGAAGCAATTTTGGCTTGATGTAAGTAAAAGTTCCTAACAGAGGGATCCAAAAGTGAACCGGAAGGTAATGAGTTCCCCCTCCTTGAAGGTCTTCAAGTAAAGGCTGCTTGACACTTGTCATGAATACTATAAAGTCTCTTATTTTTCAAATAGGGAAATTTCCAACTCTGAACTTCTGAGGCTCTGTGATTCCATCAGCACCTTAGGGATAATGAGTACAAAATATGGCTAAAAGAGTATTCTAAGTCTTCTTTTCACAAAGGGGAACCCCGAGGCTAAGGGAGGGGAAGTGGCTGAGGTCACCCAGAAGTCAGTTGGCAGAGCCAGAAATAGACCCCAGGTCTGACTCTCAGTTCATTTTGGGTTGCATCTGGCATAACAGAGTTCTCTTTTGGTGTTTCTGATGATAAAACAAAGTATATTAGTAACTGTATGGAAAAGGAGGTGCACCAGTCATAGTGAGAGTGAGAGAAAACAAGCCACGGAGCCCACACAACATATTGGCAGTCCCGAGATACTGAGTAACAATAAAAGTGACAACAGAGACAAGAAGGAAGACCTCCAGAGAATTGGTTAAATCCTCCATGGAAGGTATATTGAAAAACATGGGATGAGAATCACATGAGCTGAGAACACATACAGAGTTTGCACTCTATACTGATGCAAGGGGGCAGCCCACACCAGTCAAATAACAATTCTATCCAAGTGTTAGTGACACAAGTGAACAAAAAGGAAACAAACCCCATGGGTATTATTCCTTCTTTCCCTTCTCTTCAAGCTCTGTGTTACTTAAAAGATTCCATGCTAATTTTACCTTGGACATATTTTGTATATTGTTTATATAAATTTATTTATGTAAATATAATGAGAGAAGGTAAGCTTGTGAAGGACAAGACTGTTTCATTTTTTGTCTCTGTATCCTTAGTATCTAGAATAGTGTCTGGCACATAGTATACATTTAATAAATGCTGATTGATTGATTGACTGACTGGCTGGTTAACATTAAGACATAGAACTTACAATCATAGAGCTGGAAGGGTTTCAGAATGAATTTGCACAGAAATAAATACATCTTCTATCCCAAGTGATCAGTGTCTGATCAGATTTCTCTGCCTCTTAGCCTGTCCTTCCTTCGGACACTGTATGCAGTTGTGACCAGCTCTTGAGAGTCCATTGTTTCATCATGCCATTGGTTCACCATGGTGAGTGTCTATTCTCATAGATGATTGCAGCATCACTTACATTTGCTGGAGGGAACAGGTGTCTAAATATTTTCAAGGCAGTTTCTGGAAATTCTGGTTCGATTGGGGCAATTTGCTTTCAGCTTGCTCAGCCAAAAATGTGACCCTTTCATAATAAAAGCTTAACATCTGAAGATAGAGAACAGAGAAATGGAGTTCCCTACTTACTTTATGCAGGGATTTCTCTTTTGGTTTTTCCATCATGTAAAATTTTCCTTCCCTGATGGGGTGGTTGAGGTGTTCTTTAGGCCACTTGAAAGCAAATGTGATAGAATAGAAATGACTAGCTAGCTAAATGCAATCCTGTCTGTCTGCCTCTTCTTCCCAGAAACAAGAGGCTGCAGAGAAAACACAAATGGGATCTAAATCTGGTAAGATTTGCAGAACTTCAAGGGTTTCGCTGGGTCAGGAGCAGGGTAAAAATAGACTCTCTGGATTTATTTTGGTCAGGAAAATGAGGCAAGTAAGGGACAAGAAAATGGATTTTAGGACTTTTTTTTCAAAATTCTTATTCCATTTTGATTGACTGGAACACTTAATATTGGTCTTATTTTGGATATTTTCATGCTCTACCCTAGCTTTAATGGTATTATTAGGCAAAGGATCTGAGTTCTAAATCTCCTTGGTTCAGTACTTGTGCCTTTGCTTTCAGAGCCCTAACTAGCTATTTGGGCAAGCAGGACAAGCTCCCACAAAATATCTCCACAAATAAACAAAGGCAAAATTATTTAAGAGGGACACCCTGGTATGTGAGGTGTTCTGGGGGGAGATACTCCAGTCACCATCCTGTGGAGGACTGGGGTGGGAAATCTCAGTATTCTTTGCTAACTAGGTGATAAACTCTTTAACTAGGTACTGAACTAGTTGCTTCTATGATGCCAAAGTGTTACTGACACCCTCCACATTTTGATGTCCTGAGGCAAGGCTCCATTTACCTTGCCCTACAGTTCTGCCTATTGAACTCTGCCATGCATTCCTAATTTGGAAAGTGGAAAAAATTAATGATCTATTCAGAAGAAATATTGTAAAGACTGATCCTGTGAAGGGTACAAAAACTACTCTGTTCCCATGGTGAGGGGCTTCCACAAATCATGTTGGACAAATTCCTATAGTGCCAGGACACTAGAGAACAGCTTCAGAGCAGAGGTTTTTAACCTAAGGTTGAAATTAATTTTAGGTTCAATGGAACCTGGTTTTTATCATTTGAAAACATTGTTCTGAGAAGGGATTCATAGACTTAACCAAATTACCAAAGGGGATCAACACACACTCACACATAAGTTAATGACATCTAATCTAGAGGAAATAGGTCACTATCACTAACTTCCCACTCCTGGCTAACTGAATTAAAAGCAGAAATTGATCAGTTGGTCAATAAGTATTTATTAAGCACCTGGGGATACAATTAACCAAGAACAAAACAACCCTTGCCCATAAGGAGGTTACAAGTACGCTATAGAAAGGAGGAGAAACCATGTGATGAAAGGGGAGAGAGGGAGGAGGAGTGTGGAAGATCTTCGAACCAAGAATAGAGACTAGACCTGTGATTTCTTTGGTTTTGGGAACCCTCAAGTCAGCACCGTTTCTGCAACTCATAGTCTAGAATGCTTAGTAGAGAAAGCATCTTCAGTTAAGTGACTTGCCCAAGGTCAGAGTCATTATGTGTCAGAGGTCGGTCTTAAACCCAAGTCTGCCTGGCTGTAAGGACAGCTCTCTATCCATTATCCCACACAGTTTCTCACCAAGAATAAAAACTTAAAATTTGAAGCAGAGGATTGTAGGAAGTCAATAAATGAAATTGATGAGTCGAACAGACCTTCTAAAGCCCAATTACCAAAGTGTTGAATCCTTTCCTCTTCCTTGAAATAGAACTTCACTCCACAGAATCCCAGAATCTCAGAGTTGCAAGGGTTCTCAAGTTATTGAGTCCAAATCATACTTCAACGGAAGCCCCTCTACACCATCCACAAGTGATCATTCAGTCTTCACTGCAAAACTTCCAGTGATGCAAAACCAAAATGTCACAAGACAGCTTTAGCTGTTAGTAAGTCATCCCCTTCTATCAAGCTGAACTGTCTCTCTGAATCTCCCCATTCTGCTCTCTGAGGTCAAGCAGAAAAAATCTAATATTCTCAATATAACAATTATCCAAATATTGGAAGGCAGCTCTCTTCCTTAAGTCTACTCTTCACCAGGTTAAACATCCACAGCTTTTTAACCAGTGCTCATATAGTATGATTTCCTATCCCCTCACCATCCTCATTATCCCTCTCTGGACATGGTTCACTTTGTCAGCATCCCTCTTAAATACAGCACCTAAAACTAAACAAGATATTACAGTTGGGAATACACAAGGACTCTTGCATATGTGTTTCTTTTTTCTGGACAATATATTTAGTCAGCTTTTAGCTTTTTTTAACTACTATAATATATTGTTGACTAATAGTGAACTTTCATTTCACTGAAATCCTGAAATATTTTCCACAGGAACTATTTCTCTCTTCCTCCCCTCCCTACTCCATTTTTTCATTAAGTTTTTAGAAACCAAATATAGGACACTTCTTTAATTCCCATTAAATGTAATCAATTGGAGTTAAGTGACTTGCCCAAGGTCACATGGCTAGTTTTGTGTTAAGTGTCTGAGTGCGGATCATTAAATGTGATCTTATCCAACACTTAGAACAGTGCCTGGCACAATTTCATAAATGTTTATTTATTGATTGATTATTAAATGTGGTACATTGTTCTGTTCAGTTGAGATCTTTTAGGGTCTTGCTATGTTCCTCCAATGTCATCCCTCCCAGGGCAGTATCACCTGCCAAGTCATTGATAGAACTTTTGAGCCGAATAAGATCAATGGCAAATGTCTAGGGCACTCCACTAGAGACTGACCACCTGTTTAACCCTTAAACCACCCCTAAGCCCATGGTTATTTATCACATTCTTAACAATTTGCTGGACATAGATGCTTTGACTTTCTCTGGCAGTAAGTCAGGGTACTTTTCCTTATGTCTAACAAATCTTTATCTCTGTATTCTGGCATTGTTGCCTCTAGCTCTGCCCTTTATTGTTATTATTATTATTACTAATTATAATAATGTTAGCTGGCATTTATAGAGCATTTTAAGATTTACAAAGCACTAAGAATGTTACCTCATTTGACCTCCCTATCTTATTCCTTCATACTCTTGAGTCACAGAAACATAAAACTCAACACGAAGATGTCATACATTCCATCTTTTGCCTTCTCTTCTCTTTCTATCCTCTCTCACTTGGGGATTTTGTCAGCTTCTATAGGTTTAATGACCATTTCTATATAGATGACTTCCATAATCAACATATCTTGCTTTTGTTTCTCTCTTGAGTTTCAGTTCATCCTCACCAACTATCTAATGAATATTTTCAACTGAATAGTCCAGAGGAATTTCAAACTCAACATATTCAAAAATCAAACTCATCTTCCCTTCTTCCTCCTAGAAAAACCCATCCCCATTCTAAATTCCCCCATTCATGTTGACAGCACCACCATCTTTTTAGTCACCCAAGTTCAAAATCTCAATTGTTCACTCTCCCTCATCCCAGGCATCTTATTACTTGCCAAAACTCATTGTTTCTACCCCCAACATCACTCCCATCTGTTCCATTCCCTCCATCTACATAATGACCACCTTTGTTCAGAACCGTAGCACCTCTTGCCTGGGCTATTACATCAGTTTTTTAATTGATCTCCCTGCAACAAGTCTTGTTTCATTTTGATTCCTCTTCATATGCCTTCCAAAGAGATTTTCCTAAAGCATAAATGTGATAATATCACTCTTCTACTCAGAAACCGTAACCATTGCCTATTATTTCTAGAGGCAAATAAAAACTTCTCTGGCATTTGAAGCCCCTCACAACCTGACCCCAGCCACTTCCCAGACTGATTATGTATCACCATCTTTATACATTCTAGTCTAGTTAAACTGACCACCTTACTATTTCTCATATAATCTTACTCCATTTCCTTTTTCTATCCCCCAAGTCTGGAATAATCTCCTTCCTCACTGCTGCCTTACAGAAACCCTCACTTCCTTCAAGACACAGTTCAAAAACATACCTTCTATATCCAGCTTTTCCTGACCCTTTCAACTATTAGCATCCTCCCCCCAAAAACAAACTTGGGTAACAAACATAATACACTCTTTAGACATTTTATATTTATTTTGTATTTGTTTATTTTTAAATAGATTTCACTGATCTTTTATTTTTTATATCTCCTAGATTTTTCCATCTATTGCTCCCCTTCTCTGCTCCCAGAGAGCCAGACTTTATTACAAATGATTTTTCTAAAAAAAATAAGAGAAAAAGAAAGAAGACCTGGCATTATATACTATATTGTACATACATAGAAATGGACCCCCTTCTCCACTTTTTTTAAGAAGCAGGGAGAAGTATCTTTTTACATCTTTTCTACGGGGCCAAAATATTTACAATTTTACAACATTACCATTGATTGTGGCTGTTCTTTCCCATTAAAAACCAAAGCAGTCATTGTGTACATTTTTTCATGGCTCTGCTTATTTCACTTTGCATCAGTTTATGTAAGTCTTTGTATGTTTCTCTGTGATCATCATGTTTATTTTAGATCATAGTAATATTCCATTACATTAATGTACCACAATTTAACAGTTCTCCAATAAATAAACATCTAATTTGTTTCTAATTCTTTGCTATGAAAAAAGTGAACATACTTGTAAAAATCTTGTCTTCTCTAATATGTCAGTTACTTAAGAGTAGGAACTATTTCATTTTCTTTTTTGTTTATAGTTCTAACACCTACCATAGTGCCCAGCATATAGTAGATACACAATAAATTCTTGATAATACACAAACACATATAAGGGGATGTATATGTTTTTGTACATATGTTTACATATGTGTTATATATATACATACATATATAAATTTATACATGTGATAAATTGGCAATGAAATGGCAGTAACACTAGCATGGAGGCAAAATGAGAAGGCTCCTCAGAAATGGTGAGATTCTATCTAGGATCTGAAGGTAAACAGGAAAGCCAAGAGAAAGATATAAAGAGGGAGAGAATTACAGGTGTGGAGGACAGTCAGTGGAAATGCCCAAAAATGGGAGATGGAGTGTTGTTTTTGAAGAACAACAAGGAGGACAGCAAGCAGGCTTTGCACCTCCAAGCACAGATCCAGCACTTTCCCTTCCTCTGTCTCCCTTTCTCTCTTTCCCCCCATCTGTCCCTTTGTCTCTGTCTCTACCACCCTCTATCTTCCTCTCCCTTTGTCTGTCTATGTTTGTCTCCCACCCCTTCCCTCACTCCAAGAAACAATGCATAATTTATATTTTAAAATGACTTGAACACTCTTTTAGTCTGCATCTAAAGACTTTTTTTCATCCTTTTTAATTTCCTTTTTATGACATTCTGGTACACATTCTAGGCCATTTCCTTATCTATAACATGAGGAGGATTGGACTACACGCACTGACTGTCGGGTGCCTCCAAGTTCAAATCCTATAAGATCTTATATAGTCGTAAAAGGCTGGTATTATTTCTACCTCTGTTAATGGAATTTCTGATAACAAAATGTCAGTGGAATACAGTGTTTTCATTAACAGAAGCTGTTACTGGGTATGACATCTGTTGTTTTCCATAGGTATAAAGGTCCAATGGAAAGAGCAGTGGTTTCAAATGATTGATCCTTCATTTTGGTCATATCCACTAATACTCAAATTCTTGTGGCATCCAATGTATTGAAGTTAGGTTGACAAGTCCGTAATTTCCATAGTCATTCTGTATCTTTTTTTTTTCGTGTTAGGACAATGTTTTTTTCTTCATCTAGTCTTCTAATCCTCAATACAGTTTGAAAAATATAAAAAAACACTCAGCACAAAAAAAAATCATTTTTCCTTGACTTCCACAGTATGTATGTCATTGATTCAACAATATTTATCTTTTAACAATAATTTTCAATCATTTTCTTCCTGATACTTGTTTACTTTCCATCTCTTGTGGCAATAACCATAGCTTCCATTTTAAATAACAATTTACTTTTTTCCTATTAAAGAAAGAGAGGTTTATAAGCCATTAAAAGTCAGTCTTCAAAGTTTCGCATTAAAATCCCATATTTACAGTATAGATAACATTAGAAGCAAGATCATCCTATAAAAACATTTTCTGGAAAAATGGAAATTGGCACTTTACCTCATGATTTTTTTTTAAAGCAATTCTATTCTAATTGAATAATAATGGGAGATTAACAATTCCAATGTTCCTCCTCTTTCTTTCTATTAATGAATCAGAATCCACAAAAATGCAATTAAAATGCATAAAAGGTTCATAAGTATAATTTACATTTTCTTTACCAGTTACTTTCATTTCTGAAGCCTGGCACCTCCAATAAAATGATACTATTTAAAAATGGGATTTTTGTATCCATTATTAAATTTATTCTTATTAAGATTACTTTCCTTGCTCCTCCACTTTTGCCTCACATATTTGAAGAATATTTACCTTTTAATGCCTGAGGGAATGTTTTGTTGTTGTAGTTGTATGTTTCCTTTTGCTTTGCTTTGTTTCTTTATTTCAGCCAATTTGGCCATAACAAGATTGTCTGATTCTCTTTAGTGACTGTTCACAGGTACTCAACAAAAACTTGTCAAAAACTTAAGTGACATGCCTAGCTTCTTTCACTTATATGGAAAATACTTTCTCAACCTTAAAGAACTATAGAAATGAATCCTCCTTCTCGTTCTCTATGTTTTTGTTTTAAGTCTTTTTCTTAGGAATGCAGATGGCTTTGGGTTCTGGAGGCAACTTGATGGCACAGTGGATAGAGCACTGAACCTGGAGTCCAGAACACCCGAGTTCAAATCTAGTTTCAGATACTTTGTATCTATGTGATCCTGGGCAAGTTACTTCATCTCTGTCTTCCTCAGTTTCTTCATCTATAAAATGGGAATAATAGTGTACATCTTCCAGGGTTGCTGTGAGTAATAAATGAGATATTTGTAAAGTGCCTTGTAAATCTTAAAGTGTTACAGATATACTAGTTATCATTATTGGCTTTCACACAAGGTTTTACCAATGGAACCCAAGCTAAATTCAAGTAACTTCTTCACCAGATTCATAGTAATGAAAGTTTTGCAACTGTCAAAAACCAAGTGATAAAGGGGTTGTGATATATTTTGGTGAAGAGACTATCCATAGCAATGAAACACGTCTAATGGACTACCAATACTATTCGTGTCATTTTGTGTACAGGTATGGGTTTAACTTGATAATGTACTATTTGGTCAGTCTTTCCACCAATACTAGTAATAATTTTCAATTAATTAAAAATTTATTGATGGCAACTAAATCTACTTGGCCCTTTTGACTCTGAGACTTTTCTCCTATTGGACCCTCTTATTCAGACTACTAAATCACTGAAATTGCTTTCATGAAATTTCTTTATCTTCCTTTTTCCTTCTCTTAAAAGTATCGATTCAATCCCTGAGTTGTCTCTTCTTAAAAAGTTTGTGTCTACTAATGAATTTTTAATTAATCTTAATTTAATTCTAAAGATCAAGAACAATTCCCCAAATCTACTAATCCACTTTTAATACCAAGGAAATGTCGCCAACACATCCTAAAACCTTAATTGATAATCTGTACTCTTTGTAAGATGTTCTACAACATCATGAGACCTAGCAGGGAAACTGCTTTGTTGTTTTGACCAAAGATAATTTCATACACTTGCTGATTGTTCGATAAAGTGGATTCATGGTTCGGCAGGTGTTCCATAGGTGATCCTTTCCAACTTAGAGATGCTGTGATCTTTCTTGGATGAATTCCTGTATTCTTATTGTTCTTCCTATATTCTTATTGTATTCTTATTCTTTTCCCTTTTCACCTCACTAACTTAACCTAGGCATTTTCTATCTATGGCTGCTTTCATTCTCTGATTTGGACCTCAGAACATGAGCATCTTGTATCTTTGATACAAAAGGCTAGTAGCTCATCTGAGAATAATGTAAACTCTACTATCCCAATTTCTCAATTTAAAATGAGCCAATGATGTTGATTAAATCTCAGTTTTGTTGAGCTGAAACCCCTGGCTCTTCCTTCTTGTTTTCTTTGATACTTATATGTAATTACATCAGATTTTGAGATATTCTGGGTTTTTCACATAGTTTCTCCTTTGTTTTGATGAAGGATTCACTGCTGTTGCTCAAAATTTCTGTAGAATTCAGTCTTTCTTCCATATCAGTGCATTTTGTGGGGCTTTGATTACTCATCCCCATTAAGTCCAGTTCAAAACTGTCTTATTAGTGGCAACCAGCCTGCCTTCAGAGACTCTCCTTCTTCTTTCTGTGTCCAGAAAGTTTCCTTCTAAGAAGATCATGTCATGGTCAAGAAATTCAGTGCTTATTTTCACAAGTATTGGTTTCTCCTACAATGTACCTTTTCTTATTTCAAGCCTGTTTTTGGAGGGTTGATGCATACATTATTTCTTTACTCATTTCCAGAGTCACAAAATAACCATTTAAATCTCTAGATTAGATTTTCAGCATTTTTCACTCCACTATAGATGAGTTGGGAAAATGTGATAGTTGTAAGGTCTGTCAAACCTTATTCAAGTTCTTTGTGATATATATTATATTAGGATGCTATATAGATGAATTAGTAAGTTTGTTGGCATGACGGCAGATATGGTAGAATGGCAGGAAGGTTGGCTTAGAAGTACTGACATGAGATCTAACTCTCCTTTTGGCCATCTATCACATGTAAATGTGATGACTAGGCTACAATAGAAGCATTAGCATCTTAATTATAGAAGAGTCCTTAGAGGTCATGTAATCCAACCCTTCATTTTATAGATAAGGTCAAGTTTCAAATAATTTAAGTGACAGTAACTTGTCTATAATCATATTGCTGGATCATGACAAGGTGGGATTTAAGACTTAAGTCTCTTGGTCTTGGTGCTGAATCCTAGCATTTCTAGGATTATGTCACTTTGCCAGTTCTGGAGATCTGATATTAGGGAATTTGCATAGATGCATCAAAGACTATGGCTACCATTATACAACATTCCATAGGAGTGCTTAAAATTAATGATTACATTTATAATCATAGAATCTCAGATTTGGAAAATACCTCATAGGTTATCTAATCTAACATAAACACAGTGAAGAATTCCTTTAGTTTCCCCAATAAGTAGTCATACAACCTATACTTGAAGACTTCAAGTTTAAAGGAGCTTACTACTTCTGAAAGCAACCATTTCCATTTTGGGACACTTCTAATAATTAGAAAGATTTTCCTTACAGTAAATCAAAACATTCCTCTGTATTTTCTGACCATTATTGCTAATTTGGTCCTCTGAAGCCAAGCAGAATGAATCTAATCTCTCTTCCACCAATAGTTCTTCAGACACTTGAAGACAGCTGCCATGTTCCCTTTGTCTTTTCTTCTCAAAGTTAAAGATCCCCAGCTCCCTTAAAAGGATACTCCTTTAGCATGGTCTCCAGTCCTCTCACAGCCCTTCTTCAGGACATGACTTGACTCGGCTATCACAATTTTAAAACCACTCTATTAGGTGTGAAAAAAAATGGAATTGAATCTGACTTCTACCTTGGGAGCCAACAAAATAAGACAAAAAGGCAAGACCTAAGTCAAATAAAAGTCAAGAATACATTCAAGAGAGAGATTCATGACCAATCCCCTGTTATCCATATTCAAGGCCCATGTCAAGTTTCAGCCATACTCCCTCCTTCCCCTCCCCCGGCCGCACCCTAGTCCATCACTAAGTTGATCTTTTGTCTAGGTGAAGAACACAAGATTGGGCCCTTGAGTGAAGGAATCAATAGTAAGTAGTTCTCTATGATTTTGCTGCTAAGTCTCATATTTGACAATCTTACACTTACCGACTTGACAGTCTGCTTTCACTAATCCATATGCATATAAGGTGTATATTACCCCACGTCTATGAGACTTTCACTTAGCCAACGACATCTGTCTTTGAACTGTCATGAAATGCTAGCATGATTCTTTTTCTTTTGTAGTGTCAGGTTAAAATAATTCCTTTTTCTGTCATTATTAACCTTGTTAAATACCCTCTCCCCTCCCCTTAGGAAAGGCATGAACTGAGTGCTAAGATTCAAACACCCCTTAACATATCCAGATGGGAAAAAAAAAAACCTCACATCTAGCTATCTACTTAATCAAATATCTACTTTTACTCCATCAACGGGGAGTAGGGTCTTTTGTACGTTTAACAAATTCAAGCAATTTAATAACTGGGTTAAAGTCTATGTAAAGTACTTCAACAGCATGGGAAATAAAGACACTGGTCTACTGTCTTAGAATTGGTTAATGGAAGGTGTGAAATCTCCTGATATGAACAACAGTGGGTTCTTATACACTGCCTAATGCACTGCTGGGAAAACCTTTGAGAAGTTTTCCATCACCGGGGGAGGCGGGTTGACAGTTTTTGCCATTGCTGTCAGTTCCACTGTGGGAGGCTCCTAAAATTACTGTATGCTCTAAGGAAGCATTTCTAGTGCCAACCCATCTGAGATGAAGCAAGGCCTGCCATACACTCTTATGCAGGTATCCAGCTTCTAACTACAGGAGTACAAAAGCTCTACCTATGTAACACAAAGGGTGGTGAAAGTTGGCATTTATCCTATTAATCATAAATCATTAAGGGTTAAGGGTGGAAAGAACCTTAGAGATAACTTAGCCATCACATTACAGATGGAGAAACTGAGGGTAAAGGCAACGAAGTGATTTGCTATCCTCTTCAAATGATCAAGCAGGGACGTGTTTATATATTGTATTCCTCTAGCAGAATGTAAGCTCCTTGAGGGTAGGGTTTCTTTTTTTGTCTTATTTTGTATTTCTAGCACGATGTTTTGCACAATAAATGCTTGACATAACTACTTGTTGATTTGAACTGATCTGTCCATAGTCACACAGCTAGAACAGTTCAGAGCCAAAGGTATCTTGACTGCTAGTCCAGTGCTCTTTCTACATCCCCTTGTCTAATTAGTCTGTCTAATCCAATGGTCAGATTTTCTTTAAACTCTGTGCCAGAGTTTAAATATATAACTTTTCTTTCTTCTTCCTCTTCTTTCTTCTTTTTTTTAATCTAGGAATAACATGGACCTAGCCTATTTGGGATAGAGTACTTTCCAATGGTATACATGCTTCAGTGACATTTCAGTTCTGCCAGACAATCAGACTCTTGTTAAAAACCCAGATGCAAACTACCCAATTTTAGGTAATCAAAAGGCAGTAGTTCTTTGCCTCTTCACTGAGAAGACCACTTTACCTCAGTTTCCTCATCCCTCAGAAAGCAATAGCAAAACTTTCTACCCTGCCAGTGAGTGTGGCGGAGATTGATGAGCTGATGTTGGTAAAGTACTTTTTGCTGATTAGCTCAAAAGCCATGTAAATATAAATCGTCCAAGACAGTATATCCTGCTCCATTGCTACCTTAGGTGCCTAGAGCTTTCATTGAAATCAATTGGAGCTCTAGGAATGTCTAAGAAATATAGGCTGGGGGAGTCTGATACAAGATATTTTGGTATGATTATTAAAGCACACTGGTGTAGGAGAGTGGCAACTGCTAAGTGTATGATTATCGATCGGCTGCATTTGGCCTTACTTTGAGAACTCTGCTATGTCAGGTAGTACAATTGAAACTGCATCAATCATTCTGTGTAACGCATGTATCTTACAAGCCTAATGGCATTTGAATCTGAAGGGCCAAATTCTGTCTTGGGGAGTGCACAGGGGGACTCCTACAAGGAGGAGGTACTGACATTTACCCTTCAGAATAACAAGCACCCTTCTTAACTGCATTTCTCACTTCTTGATGAGTCTTTCCAAAAATAGAGGGAAGACATCAGAATTTCAGAAAGAAAGGGAAAAGATCCGAACATTCCAAACATGGCATTTAAATCCTTCTACAACACGGCTCCTGTCTACTTTCCCAGGAATATTATTTGCTCCTCGTGCACTTTCTGTTCTGAGTAACTTGTCTTCTAGCTGTTCCCTGTATACAACATTCCATACCCAACTTCCCAGTTTTTACAAAAATGGTTGTCCATATCTGAATTACACTGTCTCCTCAACTCTGCCTCATGGAATCCTTGGTTTCCTCCTAATTATAGTTCGGAGACAACATCTGAGATGAAGTCTTTCTTGCTTCCCTTCTCTCTCCCATTAGCACTCTCTCCCTCATGAAAATATTTTATATTGTCTTGTATATCCTTTATATCCTCATTTTGTATTTGCTTATACACAATAAATACATGTATATATATATAAATATTTGTATATATTATATATGTGTGTAAATGATTTTTTAAAATTGAAGTGACAAAAAAGGACATCAAGAAAAAGT
The DNA here is from genome assembly GCA_011680675.1 of Gymnobelideus leadbeateri. Classification (NCBI taxonomy): domain Eukaryota; kingdom Metazoa; phylum Chordata; class Mammalia; order Diprotodontia; family Petauridae; genus Gymnobelideus; species Gymnobelideus leadbeateri. The sequence continues at coordinate 72,152 of WOXC01007550.1, forward strand.
ATATTTTACCTGTCTCCTTTAAGGAGATGGTAAGCTCTTAGAGGGCAAGAAACACAGAATATCATCCATACTAAGTAAGTATTATGTAATTAATAAATGTTTAGCTGAGCTCCAGAGATTAGTTTACCTTCAACTTTTAAGAGGGACAAGTCCTAAATACAGGGTATCTCAAAAGTATTAGTACCGTTTAAAACTACTAAGAGGCTTAAAACTGCCCATTATGTGCTCATTTATCCTCAAATTTGTGATAATGGTTTTGGAATCTCTGTCAACACTCTAGAAGTACGGTGGGTAGAGTACTAGGCCTGGAGTCAGGAAGACCTGAGTTCAAACATGGCTTCAGACACCTACCATCTCTGTGGCTGTGGGCTAGTCACTTAACCTCTGTTTATCTCAATTTCCTCAACTGTAAAGTGGGGATACAGATGACTATTTGTGCCCAACCTGTGGTAGAGCCTTTCAAACTTGGATTGCTCTGATCAACCACAGCCAGGTGCACTACACCTTGACCCAGACCTTGTGATATCATTTTATTCCTCTTTGAATATGAAGGACAACAAAACCTCAGTGTCCTCAACTATAAAATGAAGATAAACAAAAGAGTAGCCCCAACCTCACAGAGTGGTTGTAAGGATCAAATAAAATAACATTTGTAAAAAGTCCTTAACACAGTACCTATGCCTTAGTACGCACAATATACTTTCTTACTCCCTTTCCTCTCTCCTCCCCCACTTTCATTCTGATGTGAGGGCTGGTCATTTCAGTAAGATCAGTGACATGGGCTCTGGTAGAATCCACACAAGATTTACCAGACAAAATCTGCTTCTTTCAAGGACAGGGCCCAAAATACTTGTAAGTCCTTTGATGAATGACAGAAAACTAAGCGCTCTGAGTCAATACCACTTCAGTTTTGATTGCAAGACACAATCAGGAATATCAGGAGTTTAGAGATGGCTTAACTCTAAGGTGGGAAATCAAGTTTCTGGTAACATGATCTGACCTGTGCCATAGCATATATGCTGTTATACAAATCATTGATAAAAATCTCAAATGTCATAGGATTAAAGAGATAGCTAGGACGTGCCACTTCTATTCAAGTTGACATTGATCCATTAAACTCTACTCTTTTAGTCTGTACATTTGACTAGATCTGAATTCCCCTAGTTATATTATCTCCCTATCTTGTCCACCAGGGTAACATGACACACATTGTCAAATGATTTACTAAAAATCAGGGTATGTCTAACAACTCTGTCAAGGAAATGAAGTTTGTCTGGCATGATCAATTCTTCATTAAACCACACACTTGCTGATCATTGTTTTCCTTTCTAAAAGTTCAAAAACCATCTCTTTAACATGTTCCATAATTTTTTGAGAAATTGATGTGTATCTTATATATCAGTAGTTGAAAGAATATACTTTTTAAAAAGCCCTTTCTTAAAAAGGAGAATATTTTTATGTTTCTGGTCCCAGATGTTTTTTTCTTCACCATAACATTTCAAAGATCACTCTCGAATTTATCTCCTTTTGTCCATCTTGTATATTACTCAGTCTTCCTACTTGCATAAAGACATTCATGACGGTTTTATTACTATGCCTCCAATTTGTCAATTACTGATCTGAATCTTCAATGACGTTCTTCTAAGTTGCATTTGCTACTCTATGATATCTGGCATGATAGATACATAACTGAAAGCAAAAGTCCCCATCTCTCCCCACTTTTGTATTTACAAATCTCAAGGAAAATATAATTTGATTGAACCTTATTAGATACATTCTATCACTGGGCAAGAACCCCTCATCCCTAGATCTTAAGATCAGGTTAATCTTTATCCATGAGGGGACCCAACCAAGGCTGTAGGGAAAATACCTTTCAGGAACTCCCAACTTCCTGTTCTCCTGCATTAATTCCTTTTGGTGTGTAGGATCCTCTAGGGATCAGTAGTGGACCTGTGATTTTGTGATATAGGAAATTCTGGAGACTTCAGAGAACAAAGAGACTCCCTCTCTAATACAGTTTGGTAATATATAATTTTAGAGAATTGTCTAGTGCACTAAGAGATTAATGACTTGCCCAGGGTCACCTAGGTAGTGTGCCAGAAGTGAGACTTGAACCCAAGTTATCCTTGTTCCAAGGTCAGCTCTCAATCCACTATGACATGCTGCTATAGAGATCCCTAGAACCACCTCAGATCAACCCCTTTTGATTCTAGCTTTCCCTTACCTCAACCAAAGCAAGGACTACTAAGGCATAAAAATTGTTCTTAAGATAAATTAAGACAAATTATGAAAATGTAATATTTTTCATCACTCTGGATAAGAATGCATACTCTAATTTTCAGTCAGAAGCAACCTAGAGTCCTTGTCCCTAGAGAAATTTTGACTCCCTGCAGTGGCAGGGCAGAATGAAGAAAGAAAACATGAAGATGAACAAATAATAACTGTCTTTTGCCTCTTTTTTTGTATTCCAGACATTTAGCACAGTTCCTGGAACTAATAAATTGATTGAATGGTCATTGATTATTTAGCCCATTGCCTGGCATATGGCAGATGCCTAATAAATACTTTTTTTCATCCATTCAAAGGGAGCTATAGCAGTAGCTACACAAAGTAAGATAGAGGTTACTTAGGAATTTCACTAGTATGTGTCTAATTGAGATTGATCCTTCTGTTAGAGCTCATTCACTTAAAAAACAAGATGTGATGAGCAAAGAACCTCCTTCTATATTCCATTATATCCTACCCTTTTCCTCTAGCTTTTAGTGTGCAACCAACCACCAGGAGATTCCAAACTTGCATTTAAAAAAAGCAGCTCTATACCCTCTTCAGAGATAACTGGTGTGTCTCTGGTGTGTGACACAGAGGCTATATGGCTGATTTGTAGCCAATTTGTTCCTCCTATTTGACTGGGACAGTCAAGGAAGAAATTAAGGGGAGGAAGAAAACTTCATTTGTTCCAGAAACTTCTTTTCAACCCCATTCCTTAACTCATTGGGGAAATGAAAAAAAAAAAAGAAATGAAAAAATGGAAAAGAAAAAATAGTTTAAAAAAGTCAAAGAAAAAAAAAGTATCTATGAGAATGACTGCATCTAAATCAGATAATCCACCAAAGTCAGACATTCCTTACCAAATGCTATGGATATGATCAACTACTCTTGGGAGCCTAAGTATTGTTGATTTCAACTAGAGAAGAAATTTTAGTTAATGACTTTATTCAGAAATGTCACAACTTTTGCTATCAATCCTTTCAGGGTGAGATGAATCTCTTGGACCCAATATTCAAAGGCGAGAAGTAAGCAATGTTTGTACCACTGTTGTATTTCATAGCAAGCAGAATACTGAGCTCTTGGAATGGCAGGACTATTTTCAAATCCTAAAGAATAGATAACATCTTTAATTTTATATTCCAAGTATACAGTCTAGGATAGCACCTGCTCTTTTTGCAGCTCCGGTAGCAAGGATTTAGATTGGTACAGTCTTGGACTCATCTTACTTTTCAGATTCCCACATCTTCTGCAGCTTATGAAAGAACTGGTTCTTCATTTCAAGTACTTGTTTCTTCAAGTACTTTATTTCAAAGTTGTGACATTTCTGAATAAAGAACTTTAACTAAAATTTTTCCTCTACTTGAAATCAACAATATTTAGGTTCCCAAGAGTAGTTGATCCTATCCATAACATTTGGTAAGGAATGTCTGACTTTGGTGGATTATCTGATTTAGATGCAGTCATTCTCATAGATATATTCAAGTACTCATGAAAAAAGTATGCAAGGCTAGGGAAACTGGTCTCAATTCAGGCAAAGCTTTGACGTTCAGAAATCTGTGAAGATGACAAAGATAAAGCATCAGAAGTAGAAACTACTGAGAATTTAGAAATAAGAACAAAAGTTCCATATGGCCAAAGTTGTAACCAGTGAGTTCTGGGGTGGTTTGCTCTATTTTCTTAACTGGAGGATTCTAAGTCCAGAAAAGATAACAAATCACTTGTTTTACTTTAATGTTTAAGATTCTTTCTCTTCCTAAATTTTTGCTTGTTTCTCACAAAGTGAGAAAAACTAAAAGACACTGAATTCCATAAGGTTCAATGATTTGTATTTTTCATTTGTGGAAAGTATTTAAACATTGAAATGGAAAAATCTTAATTATTATCTGGACAAATTATGCTTTTCACATTCATACTTATTCACAAACATATTCCTTTTTATGGATATGACATCCGTTAAAAATTTGAAATCACAAATAAAGTGATTTTTTATCTGTATAGGATGGCCAAAATAATATCAGTACATACTTTTCAATTTCCCCCCAAAATTGTTTTTCCCCTAAAAGGAAGAAAGCACGTTGCTTTTCACAAATTCACTCTCAAACTATTCAACAGTGAGATGCTTGTGTAAAATTATCTATAGTAATCATTGAATCTGAAATTACATTGTTTCCATGCCCCTATCTATTCCACAGCTTCAAAACTGCCAGAAAATTAATTTCTATGTGTCTTCATACAAAAAAATTTTTGAATTTGGAAAAATATGGCTCATTCTTTTTGAATACTAGTAGGAAATAGTTGGGAGTCATCCAGCTACCACTTGAAATCTTTGTCCCTGAATGGTATTGAGGGCATATTTGGCCACTACAAGTAGCATACATATTCCTGAATTATTTTTCCAGTAGTCAGAGTGGATCTGAGACACTGGAGCATCATGTAGTCAGTATGGTGTAACAGATAGAATATCAGTGGGAGCTATGATCAAGAGACCAGGGTTTTGAATTTTACCTCAGATACTCACTAGATTTGTGAGTCTAGTCAAACTACTTACTCCTCATAACCTGTTTTCTCCTCCATTAATGGAGATAACAATACTTGAAGCAATTTCAAAGGGTTTTTCTGAGGAAAGAGTTTTGCAAATCTTAAAGCTTTATAGAAATTTGAGTTATTATTTGGTAACTGACAGCTTTGGAAATAGCCAGACTTTGGCTGGATGACTCCCCTCCTCAGTTTTCTATAAATGGTTGGATAGAAGACACCAAAAAACAGTGTCTAGTATTTTCAGAACAGCAATCATACTTCGAAACTTCTCCTGGGAATTTCTTACAGAGGGATGTACCATGAGGTTGGTTGGTTTGGTCCTTCCAAGACCTAGGTTTGGATTCTACCATGGCTACTTAGTGGCATCATGACTGCCTACAAATCATTTAAGTTCTGTGGTCTCAGCTTATTCACCTGTTGAAATCATTTTTTTCTACACTAAATCCTGTTAGTCTATGATTTTTTGTTCAAGGAATTGGATGAGAACGGAGGGAGATATATAAATATTTGGATTCACAAGGAAATCACTTTAAGTTCTGGTTATTCCTTACAGTATGAAAGAACATGCCAGAATGCAAATTTGTTAAGTAACTTAAGGTTGTCTTCAAACCACTTCCCCCACCAGCTCCACTAGCAAAAGCATCACTCAGGGCTGTGCCTTAGAGGTTACCTTCTCTGAAGCACTCCATCTGACCTCCCTAGGCAGTGCTCTACAATGGGGCTTGTCTGTCTCCTACTTCATCATGATCAAAACTCACTTGTCCTATGCTCCATTCTTTTTGGAGGTTTCCCGGGTGCTAGATGATACCTCCTTGAGTTTTGCTAACATGCTAGTGAATGCTAAAAGCCTTCCAAGTAACATTCTTCCATTTGACTAGGTGCTTCCAGTCTAAATACTTTCAATTCAATGGAGTGACAGATAATGGGAATTTCAGTCACTCTGAGTGTACTTTGAGGGGCCAGTGGGTCACTGTGCTTTTCAGATCAGACTATGTAGTTGGCTGTCTGCATAACCTATTAATGAGTTCAATCTTTCAGGGAAGGTTGATTGTAAGTTGTGTACTAAGTATAGGGAAAGAGAAGGGGGAAGGATCCCTCATTTCTACCTTAGTGGTGGGAGGGAAACGAGAAAAGTGATATTCCATTGGCTGTTAGGAATCTTCCATACACATGTGGCTTTCACTCACACACTTTTCCACACCCCCACCTATGTAAGACTCTGTTCATCACTTGAACCCTGAGGCCTCAGCCAGAACTGAGAAGAAAAGACATTGCCAACTGGACCCTGTTTGGCTCAGGGGAAAATTCAGCCTGTTGGGCTGCTGCTAAAATATGGAAAAATAACTAGAGATTGTACCACTGTTTTCTTTCCACCTGTTACTTCCTAGTAAACAGGTACAAATTGTGAGTGCACAAGCAAGTGGCGATATAAATCTCTGTCCAAAAAATGTATAGACATAAGCATACACCATATAGATGGTGTAAACACACAATAGACATCCTGACTTTCCACGTGTCGGGGCACACCCCACACGCCCTTAGGGAAGTCCCCAAGTTGAGGATGCTGTGGGACCCCAAGGGTTAAGAACTGGGGCTCAAAGAATGCCCGTGAAATTTTCTAATGTCCAGGCCCATCCGTGCAGAAAGGGGTGTGCCGCCTTCTGACAGCATCACTGAGCCTGCTACCTCCAGGGCTGGCTGCTGCTGCTGCCGCCGCCGCCGCCTGCCTAGTCCTTAAATGAAAGCTGCGAGGCGCAGGATAGTAGCAGTGGCGAAATGCCTGGAGCTGGCCGCGGGCTGCAGTGATGTTGCACTGGAATGAGGAAGTGGAGTGGAGAGGGGAGGGACCGAGAGCGGAGCTGCCTCCTGCCGCCGCGGCTCTGCTGCGAGGTGGAGCAGCAGCACATGGAGCTGGAGAGGACTGGGAGAACTGTCTTCTGCCAGCCCCGGCCAAAGCAGGTACCGTACTCCGCGCAGCGCCGCCGCCGCCGCTGCCGCCGCCGCTGCCGCTTCCGGAGCCTCCCCCGCAGGCAGGCGCTCGGCGGCCAGGGTCAGTGCACTAGCCTGGGCAGCGCTCTCCTTCGTAGAGCTCAGTTTACCATGTCATTAGTTGGGTTTTTGTCTCCCTTTCTTTTTTTCTTTTTCCTTTTTTTTCCGGTTTGGTGAGGAGGAAAAAAAAACACCTGTTTGCGCGCTCGCGCTGCAGAAAAGTTTTCTTGTTATTGTTGTTTTGTCCTTTGCTAGTTTGGGGGTCTGGCTTCAGTTTGGGGCATGACTAGGGTTGCGAGATGAAGGGGGGCGTGTGTGTGCGTGCTTGGGGGGACGGGCAGGGGTCAACTGATGTCTTCTGCTGCACATCACGCTTTCTGTTTTGAAGATATTTGAAGGCTCTCTTCTGGGTCGGGGGTGGGGGGGTACGGAAGATAAACTAGGAGAACTGCATGGAGAAATAAGAATAAAGGGAAGAGGAACTGTTTGCAACATGAAAGTTTGTAACTTTAAAGAAAGCTGTACCAAAGTGCGCTAGCCGTTCGCTTGAATTCCTTTGCATTTGCAGGACAAGTTTTGAGAGGCGTAGCAGTCTTGGGGGGAAGAGGGGGAAGGGGGAGAGGGAGACTATCAGGATGGTCTTCTTTCTGCCTCGGGTTGAATTGACTTTCTTTGAAGGGTGTTCGTTTAGGTCTTGAGCCAGACACGCTACTTGATGTGCAATCCAGTCCCAGCAAAGTGCGCAGGGGGGAGAGAGAGGAGATAAAGAGGGAGGAAAAAAGGAAAAAAAGAAGAAGAAATAGGGAACAATGAGAGCTGAGCAATTTCAGGAAGTCATTGTGAAAGAAAACTGGAAAGATTACAAAGTCTAAGTAAGCAGGTCATTATAGCAAGTAGACATTGCCACTCCAGACAGTCCCTTTTATTCTGGTAGCAGCTTTAGAGAAGTTTATCCCAAGCAGAAAAGAAACTTGGGCAGCACCAGGGACAGGCCAGGAAATAGAAAGAAAAAAATACTATTCTTGAAAGTTCCAGGAGTGAAGTCAAACTTTAGGGAGTGAAAATGATGGTAAAATAAAACGAAGAAAATTAAGACCTCTATACTCTGGAAGGGGAGGAAATAACGTATACCTTGTCAGTCTCTCTTGGCGCTCCCAAGTTCTTTTAAGCTCAGAAATAAGTTTCCCCATTCTCATTTACAGGGAGGGGAAGGACTCGTGTAGCTGGTGAAGAAAGGCTGGGAGGATTTGTAAAGAAAATATTAATTGATTGAATAGACCAATGTGTGTTGCAAAATGAGAGTTCGGGGGTTGTTTGTAGCTGGGAGGCAGATGCTCCTGTAGCCGCAAGCTTGTAGTTGACACACTGCTGTCTAGACCAGAACAGAGCGCAGTTAGCATGAAGAAGGTGGTGTAGTATCTAATCCTATATACAGAAAGGCTTTTCTTTTCTTAAAAAAAAGGGGGGGGATATGGAGGAGGGTAAGAGAAGTGCCTCCCATCTAGCCTGTCATTTATAAAAACTAGCTTCTTTTCTTAATTTTTGAGGAGGGAACATTTTAATTGCCCTTTGAGATGATTACAGATGGGCAGGCTAAGTCCTGTAAAAGGAATTCTCAAAGTTTTAAAAAGTTACCTATGGTCTTTTCTCTTTGATGATATGGGACAAATGACCATATGTGTGTATGTATATATGTCCATATATTCATATATATGTAAATCATATTGTTTGTGCATATGTTTATACAAATAAGAAAATTGATACCAGCAATATTATTTTGTGGATTTTTGAAAATGAAGTATCAACTAATTTGTGAGAAATCTTGTGTGGACATGATTTTTGCTTCCATTTTTTTGGATACAAGTTATGATGTTTGGATTATATACAGGTAACAGTTTTCGTGGTGATATAAGCAAGTGTGGTATAATAAAAGCGGTATTGCCAGCTCCATTTTCTTTTCTGTGACAGGTTAAGTGTGAGTGGCATTAAATGACTACTTACTGAACACCATTTCTGCTCTGACCATCTCTAACAATTACTTTTATGTTTTTTCCAGTTACAGTTAAATCTAAGTTGAGAACTTTAAAAAAAAAAACTTTCACTATGCAAATAGACTTACTAAGAAAAAAGTGAGTTATTGAAAATATTTAATACATGAAACGTACCTGATGAATTTCCTGATGAATAATATTTTAACTCACATGTATCATCTCCTTCAAAAAAAGGTAAATAAATAACACCTTAAGGGAAAGATACCCTTTCTTCCTGATTTTTGCCTCTTTATTAAACTAACTCAGATATAAAGATAGTAGTGCATACTTCCCATAGGAGAAAAGAGGCAAATTGAAGGATGAGGCTCAGTTCTTTTATAAGAATTTTGTAACCTCCTTGAAGTGATAAAGTGGGAATTCTAGGTGTTGGGGAGCAACATTATTTGTTCCCCTTAGTTTTTAACATTAAGTATGATTTGTGACATAAGATCTATTAGGTCATATTTCAGCATCATTAAAACACTATGTTTAAACAAAAGATGAAACCCACATGTATAGTACAGCTATGTAAAATGGCTTACTGTGGTGTACCATATATATTTCAAAGGAAGACATATGCTCAATCTTTTTTGAAAAAAATGCAAATAACGGGTTTTGACACAAATAATTTTTAAATTAAATATACAAAGTCTTAACATTTTACAACAACCAAATAGTCCTCTCTTCCTCCCCACTCATTCCAAGCTGATGGTTGAAGCATAGGGGGAAAGGACAATTTAGAAACTTCACTGCCTGTTTTGTAGCTGACCAGAAGTTCAATCATCAACTGCTCTGGTATTTGATGAATATACTTATCTCTGAATCTAAAGAGTTCTAGGATAATTCTTGTCATAGAATCACAGTTATCATTATTTCATAGGATGGAATCATCAAGTTCACTAGGGAAGGTACCAAAGGGCTAAATTTGACCCTTAGAGAAATTTCTAGAAAAGAAGTTGTAAACCAGGGCTGATATAGCTAAGCATTTCAGTCTTTTAGAAATCAAGACTAACGTTTGTGATTTGATTGAAAAGAGACTTAACATTTCTTCTGTACAAAGCAGCTTTTTTCACTAATTCAGTAACTGCATTTTTTTATTTTAAACTTTTGCTTTATAGATTACAGGTGTTATTGCTATGTATCTTTTAAAATTTGTGGTTTGGGGGAGTTTTAATTTTTCTTGATTTGGATGAAATACTTGTCATATCACCTCCATAATGTAAATGATAACATTATTTTTTAAAATGTCAGTTGAAGTAGAAGGGGGGAATATTGAGATTAGTTTAAGTAGGCACCAAAAATGGATGATGTTTTAACACACCTTCTGTTTAAGAAAGGCAGACCATCTCTTACTACACACAGAAATTTGTGAGCAAAAATTTTAACCCAGAACTATTCTACTTGTCAAGTGTTTGGTGAATATCATGTGTTCATCAGGTAACACGACTGTGTTTTTTTAACCAAAAGGCTCCCAAGAAGAACATAGCTTTAAAAAGCATTCATGACTTTGCCTCCTGCTGTGATTTTACTTATTTTTTTGAAGAATTAAGCACAATTTTTGTTGCTTAAATTCTAAATGAAATTTGGAATTTCAGATGAACCCAAATCACAAAAGGGCCAAACTCAATCAGTCTTAGGCCCACTTTGCTTAGGCACATTTCCTCTGAAAGAAAAAAAGAAAGGATTTTATTCAATTCTAGCCTGTTTCCAGTACATATATGTATCATACTCATATACCTGTTATGGGGTAGTATAACTTTTTTAGAATATACATAAAACTTTTTATCTTCAGAAGAGTTTTACAGTCATTTTAAAAATTAGTTGTTATTTTGTGTAATATGATGGCTATTTGATCATACCATTTTATAGTTAGAAAGTTAAGGCACAGATAATCAAAATAAGGGGTAGTAGAAACTTTGTTTTTAAATCTTTGGTCTTAAAACTCAGATTTGTTGGTATGTTACAGAGAAAAGTGTAAATGTTTCCAGGATTTCACGTCCAGGAAAATAGAAACAGGCAATAATTCGAAAAAATTTATTGGGGTCTCTGGGCTTTTGCATTTCTATGGCAAAAGGTAGGGCATACATGGCATGTGTAAAAGCCCAAAATGTGAAACTCAGAGATCTATATAGGAGCCCAGATCCCTGCCATTGGCTTAGATTGTCAGAACACTGGTTCCACTATTTTGTTGACTGACTTGATTTTGTTGTTGCTGTTGTTGTTATTAGAGGTATATATGTATGTGTGTTTGTGTGTGTCTCTTAGCTGACAAATTTAGAAAAAAACCAACAGGTTTGTACATGTAAACTCAGCCATAATTGTGACTCTTCTTCAAAAATCAGCCACTTAGTAACTTAGCTCACTCTTCTGTACAATGGGGATAAGTTTCTTACAAAAATAGACTCAGATCTCTAGATTGTCAGTGTGTACCATACCATTGGGATTTTTTTGCATAATATTTGAAATTTGTCATTTTTTTTTATCTGGCAGATATTCGGCACAGGAAATTTGAAATATTGGCAATGAAATGTTTATTTCAAATGAAAAAAATGTTTATTGAAAATGAAATACACAAGTGTGCAAAGAATCTAAAATTCTGTGCCCTTTTCAGTGTAGGCTTTAAGGGAAACAGATGGACATACCCTATTTCAATGCATCTTCTCTATGGTAAATGAGGAACCAAGGGACTTGGCCACAGATGTATATAGCTGGCCATTAAAGTAACTACTTTAAAGTCCACTTTTTAGAAAATTGACTTAAACGGATGGTAGTCTCTCAACGAATCACAAAAATGAAATGGTGTTGTGAATCACATCTTAGAAAAGTTGAAAACCTAAAACCTGAAAATTATCCATTTTATCCATATGTGGTCTTTCATGGTATAGACATGGCTTGCCATTTCTTTCTTTTACTGTCATTTCTAATTTGCTTTTGCCCCTGAAGCTTCCTTGTTGATTCCTACTTGACTCTCAGGTCCAGTGAATCAGACTCCAAATAGTTTTCTGCACCCATTGTGGTTAGGGGACAGAAGGAAGGGTCTTGTCCTATCAGTGTTTCCAAAAGCAGTCACCTTTTTTCTTCATGCATTTTTACAAGTGTAAGCTATTAATATATGGCAAATTGGTCCACACTCTTCTTTACCTCAGCTGAATATGAAGACATCAGTGGAAACTTAAGGAGGTGTCTCTGGCAGACTGTCTGATGCTGTTCACCTCTCTGAGATATGTTAGTGATGGGGTTGAATGTGCATCGTAAGTCTATCTCCATTACTAAATCTTTGAAGATCTGCAGTCATGAGAGAAATACAATTTGCCCTGACCTCTGATAGGTGCACATTTCACTGGTGAGTGCAGCACTGTTTCTTTGCTATGGTAAATACTCCTTTTGTTTTTTTTTTTTTCTTGGTATAACATTCTAGGAATGGGGTCGCTTTTCACAGAGTATCTTCATTTGCACATGTCTGCCTCGTGTCAGTAGATTCAATTTCGTAGAGGCGTAGCTTTAGCATGATGGAGTATATCATTATATTTCAGTTTCATGTGGTGCCTTCTGGTTGTCCCCTCACCCCACCTTCTGATACCTAATGGAGAGGTGGCCACAGGTTTGCAGAATTTAATGAATTGCCAAAGTGAGGCCCTCATTAGGGAAAAGTCCATTCTTCATTGTTCCTCATTCAAGTGTGCAAAGGTTCATTTTTCTTTAGGGATATATTCACTTTCTAAAAGGAAATCTGACTATTTGTAGTCTCCCTTTTTAATTTCATGAAAGTCAGCTCTAATCATAATACATAATCACAATCATAAATGTGGGAAATCAGTCACTTACAAAAGTACAATGTAGCACATGGTCTGAAGAAGTTCAATTTTTTTTCTGGTTGTCCTTGCTACTTTCATAGTGACTATTGAAACAACCAAGAATTCAATAAAGTGAAATATCATCTTTGTAGTATTGAAATACCTGGTGATACCATTTTGAGGACTACACATGTAAATTTGGGCTTAGGGTTTGGGATGCTGGGGGAAAAAACCTAATCACTTCAATCAGCATTCTTTATAAAAAGAGGTATTTGAGAAGAATTTTATTTAGTTTTGGCTAATTTAATTTGTTTGGTTGATAACTCTTGTACTTTAACTAGTTTTTCAAAAGGCAAAACTGAAAGAATAAAAACTGAGTAGAAAAGACACCACCTCTTGAAACTTAATGGAAAAATGTTGAATTCAGAAATCTTTAGGAGAAATGAAAATGAGGAATTGATCTTTCTTAAACTTACTTCTGAAGCACTCTAAAATTCCCTCCAGTGCTTTTAATGGAAACTAGAGAGAGACAGCTGTCCCCTAGTGTGATTCCCTACTTTTAGACTAAACAAGTGACCTTTTCCTTGGTATTCGTGGTGAGTTCTGTGATGGGGAGGAAATTAAAGTGGAATTAAAAGAGTCTCAAAGTAGAAACACATTGATAAAAATTGTGAAATCTACTTTTTATAATAATAAAGTTAATCATCCCTGGCTTGTTGAGAGATTGAATACTTAATTGCGATTTTCTTATTAAACTGGCTTGGAAATTTCTGGTACTTTTCTGCAAGTGCTTCCCCCATTCAGTTTGGGGTTGTATAACATAATGTTTACCTGAATCAAATGAGATTTGATCACACTTATTAACAAAGCATAACATTTTTTATAAAAGAAAATGTGTTTTGCTATGCTAGAGAAATTGAAAATCTGACATTGCAAATTACTGATTTAAAATTATTTAATGGATGTAAAGTAATCCATTTGTTGTAGGATTGAGGGAAAAGGTGCTTTCTGATTGTGTGTTCTTTGATGGAAAGGGAAGCTTTGGGGGGATAAATGAAAGATTCCTGTTATTCCAACCATAACTGAAAACTGGAACATAGTTTCTATGAGAACCTACACAGTCACTTTTAGGGAAATTTAGAGTAACAGGATCCTAAATGGTCAAACTTGATAGATTCGGTTTCCAACCAAGTCTACAGTCCCTTCATCTCTTAACTTTTACATGAACCTGGAAGGCAAAGATGAGTATCACCTCAAGCTCAGTATTGTGGGGAATAGCAGTACAAAAAAAAAAGTTCTTGTCCCCAGTTCCACTAGTGTATCTATTTTTGAAACATTCTAATTGTTTTTTTTTCTGTTTCCCCATTAAGTGGAATGAACTGAAGGTTTGGATAGAAGGGTAATTCAAGCAATGTGAAAAAGCCAGACCCCATAGTGACTAATTTAGGTTGCTTGACTCCAAGGCAGCTGAGCTGGTTGGTGCAATGGACAAAGTGCTAGAACTGAAATCACTAACAAATCCAGATTTACTTATTAGTTCTGTGACTTTGGGCAATGCACTTAGTGTCTGTCTCAGTCTAAAAGTATAAAAAAAAATAACAATAGCACCTACCTCCCAGGGTGGTCATGAAGATAAAATAAGAATGATATTTACAAATTACTTTGCAAAACTTAAAATGCTATATGAATGTTAGGTATTACTATCCTTGTTCAGTTTTTTCATTCATGTCCAACTCTTCATTACCCCATTTGGAATTTTATTAGCCAAGATACTGGAGTAGTTTGCTATTTCCTTCTCCAAGTTGTTGTTGTTGTTGTTGTTATAATAAGTCATATTAACCCTTTAGTTGCCAAATCCTTATTTCACCTTGCTTCTTTGAAGACATAATTTAAGACTCCCTTCATTTTGCACTGATCCTTTCAAAGTTTAGGAATACAGGATGAATTTTTGAGGTGCCCCAGCTGTTAAAGATACTGTTAGAATGTAATTGATGTATCCAATTTTTGTAGAACTAGTTTACAGAACAAAAAACATCTCTCTTACAGAGCACGAATGTAGTCAGTCTAAATTTTTTTCTGTTTCTATTAAATAGAAAAAGTAGTCCATACAGTTCATCACTTATAGATTTTGTGAATAGCACTCAGTTCAACATCCAGCTCCTCTAAGAATCACTTTGATACAATATATTAAAGCTTCTTAATCCCTCTTCTAACTCCCATTGCTCTGTTCCATGACTTCCAACCTTCTTCGTGTATCAAACATATATTGTATATGTTTCGAATTGCTTATACTTTTGACTGCTCTATTATAATCAACTTTACTTCATTGATACCAGTGGGAGAGGAATAATATAATATACTGGAGTCCAAAATCATTTTCTCTAGCTTTAGACTTCATTCAGACTCATGTACACTGAGGCACAGGCTGTCATCCCATCTAAATCTGGTTCAGGTCAGCTTTAATGTTATGACAACTTAGCATTTAGCTAGAAATGTAGGAGAAGAGGTCAAAGGCTACCATGGATAGCTAGAAAGTAGATAGTACTCTGTAGTGTTTGTAGTAGAAAGTGCATAGGAGTAAGGGTCAAGAAAAATGGGTTCGAGTCCCAGTTGTACCAACTAACTGAAAACTTCAGACAAAACACTTAAACTCTCTCACTTTTCATCTTTAAAATGAAGATTAGGCTAGAGCATCTCAAAAATCCTGTCCATGTATAAAGCCTAAATATATTATGTTTATTAATTTGTAATGTTATCACCCCGGGCTCTTATATTTAGTTTTTATTTTTATAGTTAAATTTTAGGGGACATGAGATGCTTTAGTATATGTAGATAGACGACCAGCCTTGGAATCAGGAACACCTAGGTTGAAGTCCTATCTCTGATATATAGTAGGCTCAGTAATCATGGACAAGTTGCTTGATCCAACTCTCTTAAAGCAATCTCATAAAACTATAATTACAGATCTATAGATCTGTGAGGTTAGAGAGAATTTCCACACTGGAGGTCCTCGCTGTTGAAATCATTGGTCTGGACTCCTATCCTCCACAAAGATTTCAGAGAACATGAACTATATATGATTTCTATAGCAATGAGTTGATCACATTGCAATGGGACTTAGCTCTCTTTCATAGCTCACCAGTAAACTAGAGATCAGGGACAATTTCTAACCACGTTGTATAAATCTTAGAGTTGCTAGTACAACAGATCCAGTCATACTTAGTAACTTTTTATTGAGAATGAAAAATACATGCTCATGTATAGATTTTTAAGTAAATATATGTGTATGTGTATGAAATTTTCCCCTTCCCAGATTTGATTTTTAAAATACTACTTCCCAAAAATGTAACAGAGTTGATCATGTCCACATAAACCAGTAAAATTATAAAAAAAAATTTCAGAAACATTTTTTGAAATCGTAATAGGTCTTATGAGCCTATAAAAAGATGTAATTGTAATTAGATGTTTCATTTAGAGTCCCTGAACCTGTATACATTTTTCATTTTGTACTTTCTGGTATCATATGAAAATTCCTTTTATATTATGACATCTCTGCTTCAAAGAAAGAATAGGGATGTATTCTTTGTGCTAGCATATTACTTTGTAGGGTACAATACCCTTGTGAATGTTGTTTAATGTCTCTTTTTTTAAAAAGCTTTGGAAATTGTATGTCTATGAAATATTTCCCGGTGAGTGCTGCTTCTTACCTAGCCCACAGGTAGCCAAATGCATGTACTCACATTGCTTTATTGGTTATTTTACAGAAATCATTATTTATTTGTCAAGGAAGGATTTGGAAGTTTTAAGTATACCTGCCTTTTCTTGGAACCTTTGGTTCTCTTTTCCAGGAGTACATTTTAAGTGTTGTGCATGTGTGTAGTTCCTTTTAAATTCAGTAGGAAAAGGGGGAAAAAGAATTTCTACTTTGATTAAAATGATAGGCAGAAGGGTAGAAAACTAATTTGATTTGGGGAAAATTACTGAGGATTTGTCCTTATGTATTGTTGAGTGAAGGAATGCTCAAGTTAATGAACCCCAGTTATCTAGAGGGATTTTGAGGAGGTATAGGACCATTAATTTAAATAGCTGACATTTTAATAGAATTGCTTAGTTTTCAGAGTGCTTTGCCAATACTCCAGTTAATCCCACCACAAACCAGTAAAATAATCGAGGTATTGTTATTGTCATATTAAAGAGTAGAAAGTGAAATTCAGGGTCACATTCATGGTCCTGAGTCTAGTGTCAAACATGCCATGCTACTCCACCATCCCAGTGGATCCATTTTGTAAAAATTTCTGATTACTATCATTTCCTTTCTGGAAACTTTGTGAGTCAACAGGCTCTCTCTCTGGTTCACTTTTAAAACAGATTATCATTTGGTCATTTTCAAATTCTTCTTTACCAAATAGCCATTTGAACAATGGTTTTCAACTATATTTCCAGAAAGTTTCAGTAATTCCTTTTGGTGGTTCTCATTTCACACTCATAGAATTTTATTAAAAAGCCATGCAAAATTATATGTTTGAACTTGTGTGCCCCCCAGAACAAAGCCAAGTCATCAATTGTGCCCTTGGAATAATCCATTTCCAGTTTTCAGTGCTTTATTTTAACGTATTTAATCTGACTAGCTAAACAGAATTCCTTACTTTCTAATTCAATCATTGTTTTCATTGTTCTTCCTACTAATTAGTAATGCTTTGCAAAATAAGAATAAAACTGTGAAGACCAGCAACTCTCTGAAAATTCAAGAGAATTAGAAATGAAACAGGACTACATGGTTTTTGTGTGTTCCAAAAATGTTTTGGTCAAACAGTCAAGACAACTGATATGGGGTTCTTTTCAAGATACTAGAAACCTGCACAGTGCCTTTCTCTCGTCTGTGAGCATTTTTTTTCGGAACATAGAATTCACAGTGATGATGAAGATTTGCAGGAAGAAAATTTATCACTAGCATAAAGAAGAAAAAGACTTTCTTAGCTACAAAAATAGTGAGGTTTTATTTAAGAAGCCTGGGTCCTAAAATACTTCAAATAGATTATATTGTTATTGTCGCTGCCTGCACTTCCCACAAGAAGCTTAATGGAACAGGGAAATTTGGGGGAAATTTATCCAAACTTCATTCAAATAAAATTTGTTATATAGCAAAGGAAATTATCATTTAGTAGACACTGGAAGAAATATAATAATTGCATATGTATGTATAGTGCTTTAAGATTTCTTTATTATTACCCCTACAACAGCCTTGTATGGTACCACAGGTATGAGTAATCTCATTTTATGGATGTGGAAACTGAAATGAGAGAGTGAAATACCTGTACTGGGATAAATGTGTAAGTTAGGATTTGAACTTAGGTGTTCTGATTCCAAGGCCATTGTATCCTGCACAGCAGGCCTTGCTACCTCTCGGGTGTCCAAACCTTAACAGTAGGTCTCTGATTGGGATTTCCTGTGAGCATTGCTATTCCCAGACAGTGAATGCAGTAATTATAAGTGATATCTATCTGTCATTAAAACAAACTGGGTTGAACCTCTACTGGGCAGTACTTAACTGAGCATCGTTAATGTTATCTCAACAGTTATAATGCTATATTTCAGTTCAGTTGATTTCAATAAACACTAAGCCTAGGTAAGTGCAAGGTATCGTTTTTTGGAAACATCAGTCCTTAGACTGTGAGCTCCTTGAGGGTGCGGACTTTCTTTTGCCTCTTTTCGTATTCCCAGGGCTTAGTACAGTACCTGGAAGTACAGTAGGTCCTTAATAAATGTTTATTGATTTGTTCATTGATAGAGATGAAGCAAGAAATAGACTTGGCCTTCTGTGAACTAATACTCTTAAAGAACAATAAGTTAAATGCAGAAATAATCGATGAAAATCATAAGTAAGTGAGAGACATCATCATAAGACTTGGGAGTAGGGAGAAATAAATCACTTGTAGCTGTGTGTTTTGAAGATGGGCTGGTGATTAGAGAAGGCTTCTTGAAAGTACCTGAAAAGCCACTTGAAGGAAAAGAAAGCTATTTAACATGAGAAGATAGGGTCAGAAAACATTTTAAATGGACAGGGGGTGTGGGGAAGGGAGGGGATTGGGAATCAACGTACTCAGAGGCTGGGTATAAAAAATATTCCATAATTCAGATTCTTCGAGAATACTTCCCCCCACTTAGTCTGTTAAAAACAATTTTATTGTAAAATAACTTTGTTACTTGTATCGTAACTTTTAATGGATTTATGTCAGGAATATTCTCAGTTCATGGTTAAGGATGAAACTAAGCAAAAGTCTAAAGAAAGCCATGAGAAAACTCTGTTCTGTGTTCCAATTTCAGCTTCTGACAGGGCTAGGCCCCACTCCAGGGACATTCTCTGCCCCACTAATGTGTACATGGTGAAAACCTGGTTATATTTTGACAATAACAGAATTAGGCTATTCTAGCAAGGTGTTTCAGGGAAATGCAGTTTGAACCGGTTCGCACGCTCACTACCAACGGAAGTTTCTTTGGTCTGTTATGAGCTCCTTGAGAGAAGGGACTTGTTTTTTGGAGGGGGGAGGGTTGCCATTCTTGTATCTCAGTGCTTGACACAGTGCCTAGCAAACAGTAGGCACTCACTAAATACTAGCTGATTGACTGACTGACTGAAGCTTTCAAGATGAAAGAAAGTTAAGGAAAAACCATTCTGGCTTTGTTCTTGGAAACAAAAACTACTTTGGGATATTGGATATCCCTAGCTCTTTGCAGTTCCCCTTGTCTTCTACAAGATATAGAGAGGAAGAGAGTATTTCTGGAAACTTACTGAATCTAAAAATAGCCCTAATAGGAAGGGGCTAGAATGGTAGTGTGAGACTCCTGGGTGCCCAATATCAAGGGTCCTTCCACTGACTGGGTCTTTTTAAAATTTCAGTTGTTTGTATTTATGGTTCTTCCTCCCTCTCCATTGTTTTTCTTCTTCCCTCTCCTCCTAAAGGCTTCTAGTTAACTGAGTAAAATTAAATATACCTTAAGTACAAGTATTTTTCAAACATCTGTTTAGTAAGACAAGTTTATTTGGAATTAATAAAAATAAAACAGTCAAAATTGAGAGGATATATATGCATACATTTGTCTTCTATTGACATTTTCTGGGCTTTATGGCCAATCACTAAACTCTGAATCCATTTTCCCTTGTATAGTGGGGGTTACTGCTTACCCCATAGAAATAATAAAGGGATATAAATCTCCACCATTAGATTGCAAGCTTCTAGAGGGCAGGGATTCTTTCTGCCTTTCTTTGTGTTTCCAGCACTGAGCACAGTGCCAGGAACATAGTAAGCATTTTAATATATGTTTGTTGACTAAAAATATCAAAGATAAAAGTACTTTCATTAATATTATTTATAAATTTTCACATGATTTTATTGTCATTTAGATCATTTTGTTAAAATTTTCTGTAGAAAGTAAGAAAGGAATCCAAAGGATTCTTTTGTCCCATTAGTTTCTCAAGATAATATTTTCCCTTAAAGGCTAGTCTGGAGTTTTGTTTTATTTTTAGCAGAACCATGTGAAATCAGACTTACAGTTTCTCTTTAATAATCTGCAGTCATCGTTAGCTTCTCCTACTATAATCCAATAAATCCTAGGTCTTTTTCAGAGCATCCAAGACAGTACTTAAATGTAGTCAGAAAGTGTTGAGAAAATGTTTGTCAAAATCAATTGACTACTTCTTATGTATGAGAATATCCTTTTCACAAAACACAGTTCATTCCCCCGAAGACTTCTTCCACTATCTTCGCCCAAATCAAAACACCAGTCGCTGATTTTTCAGCAAAAAAAAAAAAAACATGCAAATGTGGAGTTTGGGGAAAATTTAGGGGAAATGAAAATTTATTCCCTGTGACATCAGATCAGGCTGGATTCAACTTGTGTATAGAAACATAAGTCAACATAGAGTGATTTCCCAGAGATAAGTTTATCAGCATTAAAAAACTTTTGGTGGTTGAGTTTAGCAAGGAAACAAAACACAAAAATGCCGAATAACATGTATTTATTAACAGAATATAGTGACCATTATGGACACAATGTAACATACAATAGAGATCCTACTACACTAGTTTGTTTTTTTGAATGTTGGGTTTTTTTTCCATAGATCTGTCCACATTCCTTTACCAATCATCTCATAATCAATGCCCTGCATTTGTTAAGATAGATAATGCCCAATGGGAATGGAACAGAGCAATTCTCACTCTGCCCACGCTTACTCCTACCTAAGCGCCACAACATTACCTCAGCCAGTGGACCTATGAGGTCAGACCTCATTCTTTAAAACAAAAAGACAAAAATTTCGAGATACTATCCAGATAGTGTGCTGAATGGGAGGTTTGTGCATAGTGCTTAATAAATACTTGAAGAATGAAACTGATGCTACTTGAAATAAAGGTGACATTGACTGGAGCTTTTAGGGATTTTTTTTGTTGTTGTTATTGCAGATTTTCATTGTGATCATTTTTTGGAGGGGGTAAGGAAGTGAAGGACTCAGTGAGTGGGTGTGACTTGTCCTGTAACATCACTGCAATTCAATTGATGATATTCTGGGATCAGAAGATAATATATTATAATAAAATTGTGCTTTGCAAAAATAGCTTTTCCTTCAGAGAAGGAAAGAGCTCCGAACTCCTCAGGGAAAGCATGTTAGCTCTGCATAGAAGCTTCAGATGAAGAGTTTTCTGTTTTATTTTAATCTACAACTTTATAATTCCAGTATTAAGAGAAGCATTTTTTTTAAGGAGAGCTCCATGAGACTTTTAAAACATTGCTTTTGTGTAATTATGCCATGAGCTTTGTTCTTCCAGGTTGCCTATGTGGGTTGACTCAGTCAATTTGAGTACTGTGATCATGAAGCCAAGGTCACGGGTTTAGTACTACTTAATCCCTCTCCATATGAAGCATTTAGCTTTGCTCTGTCCCATGGTTGCAGATTGTACTTGTAGGTGTATATAAAGCATGATCCCGGGTATGCTGGCATACTTGAAAGCAAGTATTAACATTGCCTTCCTCCTCCAACCCCCTACTTCCCTGACACTTGCCTTATGTTCTGTGCATGCCTAAGGTTGCACCCCTAATTCCAGCCAGTTCTTCAGAATACATAATTTTCATTAGATTGGACTGAGAATTGCTTGGAGCATGTGCCCTATAATCTTCTGAATAAATGAGGAACAACATATTTTTATCCTTTAAACTGTTCAACAAATATTTATTGGCCTGCTATGACTGCCCTAAGTACTGTGGCAGATAAGGATTATGGGGAGCATTTTGTAACTTCCTAAGTGGGAGAGAATTCGGCCAAACAGAGCATTCACCAATTTGAAGTTCTTTGATGAAAATAGGCCACTCGCCTTAAATCTAATCATTTCTGATAAAGAAATAGGTGACAAAGGAGTAAGCCAATTCATAGCCAATATCTAGACTAAGAGTTGATTGATAAGGGAACATTTCCTCTCAAAGGTTACTTGGGTTGTCAACAAAACATGAGATTTTGCTGAGGTTATCTTCTGGTCATGCGTTTATTATCCAAGGAGCTACTGCCAGATGTTATCTCCCATAGGCTCTAGGGATGACCTTCAACTTGTACACCAGGGATCCAAGTGAAAACTTTCATTTCTACCCAACTGACCCTTAGAGTTTCTCTCCCTGGTGTTTATGGTGACTTGGATGTCCATCTATGAAGCATTAAATGTTGCAACAGAGGAATAGACGCTTCCCAGTATTTGTCACCCATCCAAGGAGCCAGCCATCTGTCAGCAAAACAGGAAGACTTGGGTTCCTTTTCTCTCCTGGGTTTGTTTCGCTATTTTAGGGAGCTTCACTTCTCCCTACATTGAAGAGCTGGTGGGCTCTGCAGCAAGGGCTCCTGAAAGAGTGGGGGACAAAGACTGAAGCTGCTATTTTTTTGCCCATCTGCCACGGCTTGAGGTGTATTCATTATTAATGGAGGTAGTGGAGTTGCTGCTCAGATATGCAGCCCTGCCTGCGTAAATGAGACATTCTTCAGCAAATTGCTTCGTTTTTTGATTGCTGATTGTACGCGTGTCACCAAGCTGACTCAAGGTTCATCGATGCATGCTCAGTAAATTAGAAAGAACATAACTATGGATCAGCCAAGAGAATGAATTCTGTGCCTACAATGACCCAGGGCCATTTAATTTTCTGCTTAATTTTGTTGCAGTCAGTTTGCATTTTGGGTTATTATGCAGTAGGAAATTAACAATAAATAACAAATTTGGTCCTCCTGTGCTTGTAATGATATTTTTATAAATCTTTGTAATGCTGTTTTTAAAAGGATCAAGGTCTGTGCCAGTCTGATACCCCAGCAAGTATGTGAAGAGGGAAATAAAGAGGAAAATACATTATTCCTGCCAGATAACCTTGTTGTTAAATAGCTAAGATTTTCTTTCTTTCTCTTTCTATCTCTTTTTTTATTAGTATTTTGCTTTAACTTAAAATCTCTTCCTCTCTTTCTCAGATAACCTGAGGAAAATGGAAACCGACGAGGCCCAGGACATGTCCCAAGTTTCAGGTGAGATCCTTATAAGATACGGATATGGGGAAAACCATAAGTTCTGATCAGTCAGAGAGCTACCACAACCCTAATTAAAATGCTTATTTGGGAATAGGGCACAATCTACACAAAAAAAGAGTTGAAGTCAGACTGTATTGCCCATTTTGCCTCAATCAGCAAGAATTTATTAAACACCTACTATGTGCCCATCACATAGACTTTGACAATACAAGTACAAAGAATGAAACAATCCTTTTAATGAGTTTAAATTTAAAGCAATTATGCCAGTTTGAGACAAGTGAACAGATACAGATCCGTGTTGAAAATTAATTCTTTTGTGAAATCTGGAAGTACCTGAGGGAGTGGGGAATATGTTTTTACTCGGGAAAAAAATATCTGTCACATGCTGGACTTGGAACAAAGGAACACCAGGTTGGAATATTAAAAACATCATAGAAAGGGTAAATTCTGGAAATGCACCAAAAGGTGTAGAACTGAAATTATTCTTTGTTTGAAAGACACCAAGTCCATTATTCTGAGCGTTTTGTGGAGAAGGCTCATCTCATGCCTGTAGCTGGAGAAATGAGTAACCTGATGTTTGGGCCTGTTGAGAATTCACTGTCTCCACTAAATTCTTCTAGGCCTCCAGAGGGCTTCACACAGAGAGACAAAGACAGAGAGAGTCAGTCAGTCATCTAGCAGAACCCACAAAATGAGACTTGCTGAGATGTATCCAGTATCTAAGAAGCTTTGCAATCAGAGGACCCATCTGTGTGTCCATTGCTCTCCAAAGGGGCCCAGATACATCAGCCACGGTGGCTTCAACTGACTTTGGTTTTTCAGTTTTTAGTATTTGAGAATAGGCTGCTTCCCTTCAACCAAATTAGAGTCAATCACAGAAGGGTGGCCCCTATCAGTGAATGGCTTATAACTGTCATCTGTGGTTCAGCTATCAGGCTCCAAATTTTATGGTAATTATTTTGTTTAACTACTATATTTTGAGCTGGTTTAGCCACCATAACACAAAACATCTTCACAAATATGATTTGAGCCTGACTAATGGAGGCCATCCTTTTAAGATGAAATAAAAAACAGAGCTTTCATAATGTTGCAGAAACACATCCTGAATGTGTCCAGACTACATACTTTCCTCCATAGTTGGATTATAGCTGTTTCAAGGATATCTTTCATGTTCAAAGTACTGGACAACCTTTCCCTAGGAAGGGACAAAAGTTAAACTGAAAGTTTATCTGTTCCCAACTTTATCTATAAAGTGATTCCTAAGAAAATTAGGCCCTGCTCAGTGCCTGCTGGATGAGATGTAGGATTATAGGAGATTTTTAGACCTCCCTCATAGAAGAAGGTCTTGTTCACTACTGTTTGTCCCACATGCCTTGAAGTTAATGATAGAAGGAAGAGGAAGGGAATGTTTACAAATTTTCCAATGACCAAAAAAGGCCAGCTTCAGGTCCTTGAAATCTTGAAAAAGATTCTTTTTCCTCTGCTATCCTTCTAATGTTCCACTCTCAGTGTCTGAATTGAGATTTTGTGGGATGTGTTTGAGCAGCATAAGATTCAATTCTGGATTGCACTATAGAATTCCTAGGGGAGAATATAGAATTAGAAGGGGACCTCAGAGTCCATTTAGCCCTAGACTTTGATTTTGCACAAAAGGATATTGAGGCCCAGGCTGGTTAAGTGACATATCCATGGTCTCACAGGTAGCCAGCTATCAGATATGGTATTTGAACCAGTCCTTTAATTTGAGAGCCAGTATTCATTTCACTGTACCATGCTATCTATACCTCTACCTTCTACCTTTTATTCTTTTTTTTTTTTTTGCTTTTTTTTGGAGGGCAATTGGGGTTAAGTGATTTGCCCAAAGTCACACAGCTAGTAAATGTGTCAAGTGTCTAAGTTCGGATTTGAACTCAGGTCCTCCTGACTCCAGGGCTGGTGCTCTATTCACTGCCCCACCTAGCTGCCCCCTACTTTTTTTTTTCTTATAGTCACAACAGTGTTTTCTAGAGGTGGTGACCTTTGGAACAACCAGGTTAACTACAAATCCCTAGATCCTGATAACAAAAATGAATGTTTTTCCCCACTGTGACAATTCTGTATATTCAATTTGAAGATGAAAGGTTGAAATTGAAGGATTATTCCTTCTTTTGTCCAAAAGGAAAAATTTTTGTATTTCTGATTTGAACCCATTCACCATTTAGGCATATTTAATGAAGTACTGTATATGATGAAAACATTAAGAATTACTTTAGACATTTTAGTGTAATTTTGAGTTTTCACAACTAGTTTTAATATACTCCTCTCCTCTTCCTCCTTCCTCTTCTCTCTCTCTCTCTCTCTCTCTCTCTCTCTCTCTCTCTCTCCACACACACACACACACACACACACATAAATACATAAATTGTGCCTTTAATAGTAATCAGAATTAGAATCCTGTGAGGATCAAATGAGATGGCATGACATAAAACATTTAGCAAAAAATAAAGTAATTTAAAAATTGAACCAGTATTATTGCTACTATTATATGTTGACAAATGTTTAAGGTACATGCCATTTTTAGTAACAGCTTTGGAAAGATACCTTGATATTGATTCCCATGTTAATTAGCCAAATTCTTGGAATTTGTGGCTTTTCCAGTTGGAAATAAAAGTCATATCATACGTTTTTCCCCTTTGAAAGTTTTATTTGGAACAAATGGGAAACTGCTCTGTTAAAATAAGTCAATAGGCTTAATCAGAAAGCATTTCAAATATATGACACAGAATTTTTTTTAAATGACACCAGAGATTATGGACAATTTATACAGTGTGCTTTCTCACAAATTATCTAATCCCTGCCCACAAAATATAGGCATGATCACAGCCTTTTGTTTATTTTTTTTAATAGTTTATGATGTTCTGATTTAAGGTGATATCAACCAGTTGCAGATTTTTAGACTACAATCTTGGATTCTGGGTCACCCACCCAATTTAACTGTGTGCCCCAGTAGAGGCTTTCTCAAAAGAATTTGAGTCCCTGTAGAAAAGGAGGAGAGTATTGGATGAAACAATGGATTCAGGGTCAGATTACCTGGTTTCTAGATCCAGGCTCAGCCTGTGATCTTGGGAAAGTCCCATAAGTTCTGTGGGGCTCAGTTTCCTCATCTATAAGATAAAAGGGTTGGATTAGACGATCCTTTTCCCAAAATGCTGAGAACAGATAGCAAAACCAGAAGACAACCATAATTTCCTTTAGTTTCTATAACAATTAACTTTCCACAAGAGACTTTATTTTGGCAACTTTCCCCCCAAATATACTCTTATACATGTCCATTTTTTTGCTCCTACTTTTGTTAATTCTGTTTTTTTTTTACTTCTTTTGTATATCTTTGTCTTAAAATAGTAAAAGCCTGTAAAAGAAAGGTCAGTTAACTGATGCTTATTGAGTGCCTGCTCTGTGCAAGGCGCTGTGACAGGCTCTGGAAAGTGCTTGGATTTAGAGTTTATAAAGTCCTTAGTCCAAACTCTTCATTTTGCAGATGGGGTTCAGAGAGGTATGCTGACTTGTTGGGGTTCAGAGAGGTATGCTGACTTGTCCTAGGCCACACAGATAGTTAAGTAGTTAGTTAGTTACTAGGAGATTTGGGATGCTGACCTAGGCCTTAATCTAAATTTTATTCTTTCAAGAAGGTCATAAAACATGTGCTTATTGCTCTCATGTAGTTTACAAGGTAATAGGAGAGATTAGGCATACACACATCAAATGTATACATGTCTCATTCAGATATTTTACTTGGTCAAGATAATGCTTTTTAAATTTTATTTACCTTATGAAAAGCATTAATTAGGAATAAAGTAAGACCTCATTAATTTGGAGTCTCTGGTAAAGTACCTTTCCAGTCTCAATAAAGGAAAAGGCTAATTAGGCAAATTAACTGTATAAGCAAGATTGTTAAGGGGAAGATAAATTACATAAGAAATAAAATGTTTAAAATGTTTCTGTGCATTTTAGAAGCCTACTTGGGTATAAATCATTCATATACTGATTGGAGCCATAGTGATATAGTAGAAAGTCTTAGGGATTGGGAATTTGGATAATACATTTAGAACTGGAAGGAACCTTAGAGGCCATTCATTTTAACCCCTCATTTTAGAGGTGAGGAAACTGAGGAACAGGGTATCAGATGACTCATGCATGGTCACACAGCTAGTAAGTGTCTAACGGACTTGAACCCAAGTCTTTCTGACTTCAAGAACAGAGTTCCATCTACCACATCTGACACTTAGAAGTTAGAATCTTGGGAGCAGCTGAATAGTTCAGTGGATGGAACTCTGGACCTGGAATCAGGAGGACCTGAGTTCAAATTCAGCCTCAGACACTTACTAGCTGTCACTTGTCACTTATAACCAAGGAAGTCACTTAACCTCAATTGCCTCAAAAAAAAAAAAAAAGTTAGACCCTTGAGCAAGTCTGCACCTTTCTGACCCTGAGCTTCCTAATTATTCCAGTGTGGATAATAACATCTGCATTATCTTGCACAAGGCTTTTTGTGAGTGTTATGAATATTGAATGTTACAAGTTTTAAAGCATTATGTAAATGTTATTATAATTTATTCTGCTTTTAACATTTCTGTATCTTTTGCTTATTTATAAAGAATATATATTTTAATTTTTTTTAATTTAACAAACCTATATAACTTAGATTCTTTTTGAATTTAGACATGATTCCTTCCCTCTTCCTTGATATTTGTGAATCTATGAGGTGTTACTGTACAAATTTATTCTATTCAAACATGTTTTTGTAAATAGTCACTAAATTACTATTTTGGATTCTAAATATGATTGTGTGTTCTCAAACCCCATAGACATGTGTGTGCCCTTTTGTATGTGTGGTGTGCAAACATATTATGAAGAAAATGGTGTTTTGTGTGAAATGAGCAAAGCAGTGATTTGTCTAATATATTCAATTTATTTAATCATCTTGGCTCTTTTATTAGTTGTAAAATTATATTTACTTGTTGCATCTTAAATGGAAAGTTTACTAAAATTTTCTATCTTAATTTATCTATATTATTCAAAAATTTTATGTCATTTCAACATAAAAATTTTGGAAGTACTAAAGATTGAAATGCGTATTGAAAAGTATATGACAGTGGAGGTTTAAACAGTGTCTAGAGTAACATTTACCACAGAGGTGGCCACACTTACTAAAAATAACAATAGTTTGAATGATGGTACAGCTTGGATCAGCTACTTCCTACCTGTTTGACCCTGGGCAAGCCACTTCCCCCATTGGGGCATCATTTTCCTCATCTGTAAAATGAGGGGGTTATACTAAAAATTACTCTTAATTTCCCCCCACACCCAGCAATAAATCTTGGTATTTTAAATGCCTTTGATAACAAGCTCAGGGCTGGTGAATATAATTAAAACCCACAGTTCTGGAATCTTGTTTTTACCATTTTAGATCTGTCACCCAACTGGGCTTTTCAATAGTACATACTGACATAGGACAAATGTGTCTTCTTCGTGCACACTTCCGGAGGGACATGCTAAGGAGCCACAATCCAACTGAAGGTGGACAAGGGGGATCTCTGAAATATGGAAAATTTGAAGGATAGCTATACAAAAGAGTATAATGCCATTCCTACCATCCTAAAGGTCTTCCCCAACCTCACTGTCTGCCATTCAGAGACCTTCCACCCAAGTAGACGATAATCTTCTTCATGTCAGGGACAGTTTTCATTTTCAGGGGTTGAGGGCTGTTTGTTTTTAATTCCCAGCCCCTAGGACAGTTCTCTTAAGTATAGTAAGGGCTCAGTAGATGTTTGTTGTATTAAACTGATTTCTTCATTTCCTGTTCTCCCATCCATCATAGAATGTTAGCTACTTTAAAGTTTTGAAGATTCAAGTTTTTATCTTTGAATCTCCAGAGCATAACACAGTGACTGGCATATAATAGTTGCTGAATAAATGTTCATTGTTTTGTTGATTGATTGATATCCTGCTTCCTATTCCATGAAACTTTCCTTGATCTCTGGAGTCATAAGTGACTTCTTCCTCCTCAGCTATCTTTGCCATTCCTATGGGAAAATTTTATTTTAACTATTTTTGTTTATTTTTATTATTTAATTTATTTATTATAATTATATATTACATATATAATTATAGATTTATCTATTATTATTTAATTATGTCTTATCTCTTCAACTAAACTATAATCCTAAAGCGTTCTGATACATAGGCTCTGTCCTTCACACAGCTATGAAAATATTTTCCTGAAGCACAAGTATAACCCAGGAGTGGGGAACCCACAGCCTCGAAGTCACATGTGGCCTTCTAGGTTCTCAAGTGCAGTCCTTTGACTCAGTCAAATCACAGTGCATGTGTGTTACCCACCCTCGTCTAACCATACAACTCCTCTGCTTAGAAACAATCCAATGGCTTGGCTCCCTATTCCTTTTTGGATAAATATAAAATCTTTAGCCAAAACAAGAGACACTTTCTTGAGGTCAAGTAGCATATCATTTTTTTGCCTTTGTATCTGTCCATATCCCTACCAAGCATGGTGCTTGGCACACAGTTGGTGCTAAATTAATAGTTATTGATTTATTGATTAACCCTCTATAATGGGGTGCCAGCTCTTTCCAGCTTTATATTACTCCTCTTCACACATTCTAACTTTATTTTAGCCAAAGTGGACCATTAGTTCTTCCCAGAACTTGCCAACTAGAACCTCCATCCTCTTATACAAGATATTCCCTGTAGTAAGAACGGACTTATTCTTCATTTCTGCCCATGATCATCCTTCTCTTCCTTCAAGACATAACTTCCATGCTGTTTTCCCCCTAGAAAACCTTCCCTGAAACCCTTAGCTAAAATGCCCTATTAAATTTACTAAGGGAAATGCCTCTCTGCCTCCTTTGCCCCATCATACCCTACCTCGTATTGTACTTGTCTGTGTTGTACATATCACATTCTTCCCCAACCCTAGCAGAATCCAAGTTCCTTGAGGATAGATTCAGCTCTGGAATCAGAGGTCTGGACTTCAAATCTGACATGTGACACTTGACACTTACCATCTGTGACCTTAGGCAAATGACTTAACTGCTCTGAGCCTCAGTTTCCTCATCTGTAAAATAAGAGGATTGGACTAGAATCACTAGGTTCTCTGTGAGGTGCCTTCCAGTTTTAAATCTCTGCTACTATGAACCCATGACTGTTGGTTTTTTATCACTAAGTTCCCAGACATGTGCACAGTGCTTTGTTACAAGGAATTGCTTTTTTCCCCTCTTTTTTGTCACTTGGGGTGGGATGAGGGGAGAGAAAATAGATGTCTATTAATATAAAAAAATCTTTTAAAATAGAGAGTTTCGGAGCAGCTAGGTGGCACAGTGAATAGAGCACCGGCCCTGCAGTCAGGAGGACCTGAGCTCAAATCCAGCCTCAGACACTTAACACACACACACACACACACACACACACACACACACACACACACACACACCCCTAGCCGTGTGACCTTGGGCAAGTCACTTAACCCCAACTGCCCTCCAAAAAGCAAAAAATAAAACAAAAATAGAGAGTTTGGGGAAAGGAGATTATAGATATGGAATGTTGCATATACTTCCAGATAAGGGCCTTGTATCATTTGTTTTGCTTAATTGTTTTACTTTATTACAAGAGAGCTCTACAGGGTGGTGATAATCTAGTAATGTTTGTGATATAAAAATAAAACGTCAATAAAACTTAAAAAAAACATCATATCTAATAAATGCCATGCTTCTCTCTTGTTTCCCAGAACAGTGTCTTGCATATTAGTTGAAACTAAATAAATCTTTTTTACATTAAGTGAATCAGTAAAAATATTGGTTAAGATGGTGGTCTTGCACTGTTTTTAAGAAATCAGGAATTTGTCAGCTGAACTCTAGAAGTCAGAAATAAAATATGAAGAATATGTATCTATTAACAGAGTTAAGCTCTTAAAAGAAATCTTTGTAACTCCTCAACTACTGGCATTCCTCCTCCTGCATCATTCTATGATGCAACCTACATGTAACTGTATTGGGGAGTGAATGCCTCGTATGAAGAATCAGCCAAGAGAGGACTTAGTGACATGTCCTATTAGAGAAAAAATTTGTGAAGTTCAATTTCTTCTTTCAGAGAAGATACAGAATTTAACTGTAGTCCAAAATAATTTTAGTTATTTGATAGAATTCTATTAATGTCGCATTTACCTGGGGTATTCTCACACTTTACTGGTTGGTGAATTTGAAGGGGCACCACTTTTTGGTTTTTCAAATGATTCCCTGAATCAGCAAAGAAATCTGAAGGGTGAGACTCAGAACTTGGAGTAATCACATAGGAAGCTGAATGTGAATGCCTTATTTTTGAACCAGTAATGAAGCCAGCTTAAGGAAGGGATTGAGACCCTTCAGGGGAATCAGGGATTTTCTCCAGAACTATCAAGATGTTAGACTAGGTAATATTATTGTAATATAATGGGAAGCAAACTGATCTAGAAGGTAGAAGTGTCTGAATTGGACTTGCATCCCCAATATTTTGCTGTATGCCCTGTCATGTAACTGCTCGGAGCCTAGTTTCTTTATCTGCAAAGTGGATCTATTTAGACTTTCATTGCCTACTTCAAAGAGTGGTTGTATGGAGAGGGTTTGGTAAGGCTTAAAGCCCAATGTAGTTATAACCTGTTATATCAATTTATTGATTCAATAAACATCTCCCTGAAGATGTGCAAGTTTGTCTAACAATGCAATTCATGAGTATTTGCCTTCATACTTGTGCACACAGAATAATTTTTAATTTTCCCCTTTCTTCTTGCTGTTTCTTCTGCTAACTGAGTTTCTTATTGATCAAGTCTGGCCCGTGGTACTTTAGAACCATCATCCCCACTGTTTTCCATTATTCTTCTTTGGCTTGTGGTGTGTGCTTTCTTTTTATAGTATGGATAAAAGTGTTGAGACTTGGCGACAGTGACACTCAAGAAGTAACATTTAATTAAATGCAGGGAACCCTACTGGAATGAAATGCCTCTTAAAAATCAGAAACCATAGTCTAGACACGATTGGTATTGTCTAACTATGCCTCAGGATAAACGGGTTAATTAAATTGAAATGTAATGACAAAAAGTTGGTTTGGATGAATTTGAAGGATCTACTGACCATAAGGAGAGACCTTCTTTAACTACTACACTCAGAATATTTTTATTATATGTACCTTGCTTGATCCATAGTTTTTTAAAGTGTTCTGGAAATGTTTCAGTTAAAAATCTTGATAATGAATGACAGTAGGAAGAAAGTAATGTGTCCATTAGGGATAAGGATATTTATCCAGTGTTGAATATTGAAATCTCTGGGACTCAGGAAGTTGAAATCTAGCAATGGGCAGAGAAGTTCATAGAATCTCAGAGGTAAAAGAGTTCCAGAAGTCATTTAGTACCACATGTGACAGGATATTTAGAGCCACTCCTTTTTAGGAGTACCCTTCTACAATAACCCCCTAAATGATCATCTGCCCTCTTTGTGAAGACCTCCATCGAAGGAGAATGCACTGTGCTCTCGAGGAGACCATCCCACTTTTGGACAGCTCTAATTATTTTACAGGTGGCTTTTTTCCTTATAATTAATCAAAATCTTCCTCTTGGCAACTTCCATCCATTGTTTCTAGTTCTGCCTCCTAAGACTAAACAGGACAAGTGAAATCCCTCCTCTAGATGATCACTTTTTTTTTTACACTGGAAGACTAGGAAGCTTAGAATTGACACGAGGTCAGTTCATTGGACAAATTCTTTTGCAGAATTAAGTGCTAAGCTAGGAGTTATAAGACCTGGAAGCAATTCCTAGCTTTTGGATCAATTCAACAGCTATTATTAAAGGCCTATGATGTATATGGCACTATGCTAGGTACTAGAGTTAGAAAGACAAAAACAAAGCAACCCCTGCCTATAAGGAAATTATATTCTGCTGGGGAATACAATAGGTAACAAATAGGTAAATACAGAATATTTTGAGGAAGGAGAAACCACTAATAACTAGGAAGACCAAAAAAAGGCTTCCTGCATCAATTGATACTGGAATTGAACCTTAAAAGAAGCTAAGAACTCCAAGAGTTGGAGATAAGGAGAGAATCTAGCCATAGCATGGAGGTTGGGGGCAGAGAGCAGTGGAGAGCAAATCTATGTAAGCGGTACAGAAGTGTAATAGAATACCAGTTTGGGACTCAACATAGGATGGATATGGTGAGTATTATGAAATGAGGCTGAAATGATAGGGTGGAACAAGATGGTAAAGGGCATTTAGTGTGGGGTTGAGAAGATTTTTTATTGTCTTAGAGGCAGTGTGGAACCATTGAAGATTTTTGAGTAGAAGAATGACATTTTAGATATGTGCTTTTGGAAGGTTACTTTGACATCTGTGTGGAAAGAGAGGATCTGGAAGAAGGGAAAAGCAGTTATGCGAATGTTGCAATAATCCAGATAAGAATTGGTGGAGGCTTGAATTAGGGTGGTGGCTATATGAGTGGAGAGAATGAGAGATATGGAGTTAAGTCAAACAAAAACTGAGTGCCTAGATTAGAGGAGCAAAGAAGAAAAAAAACGAGGGTGATTGAGTGTTGAGAATATGGGTGACAGGAAAATTTGTATTGTGGCTTCAACACAAATAGAGAAGTTTAATGGAGGGGTAAGTTTGGAGGGTAAGATAATGAGTTCTGTTTGTAGATGTTCAGTTTGAGATTCCTGTGGACCAGCCAAGTGGAGGTGTATAGAAGGAAGGGTGCAGGGCTGAAGTCAGGATAGAAACTAGGGCTGAGATGACGATTTAGGAGTCATCTTCATAGAGATGATCACTCAATCTATCGTGGCCCATGAGATAACAGAGAGGAAGGAACATAAAAAGGACCAATGGCAGAGCCTTGGGGAGATACCTGTTTAAAAGGAGAAGGAGGTAGAAATAAAGCAAACTGAGAAATAGCAGCCAGACAGGTAGGAGGAAAACCAGAAAAGGAAAGCCACAGAGCTGAGGAAGAAGAGAGGATTGAGAAGGAGAAGGTGGGCAGCAAGAGTAAAATCTGCCCAAAAAATAGAGAAGGATGAGGGCTGAGAGAAGACCATAGAGTTTAGCAATTAAGAAATTATTTGGTAACCTTAGAGAAATCAGTTTCAGTGTAGAGGTGTGGTCAGAGGTCTGATTGCAAAGTGAAGGGGAGGTGAGGAAGTTGGGGCAAGAAGTATAAACACTTTTCCTCCCTAGAGTTTGCCTGAGAAAAGGAGGAGAGGTAAAAAAAAGACATTATGCCTTTTACTAGCTATGTGACCAAATAACCCAATAACTGAGTCTCAGTTTCCTCTTCTGTAATGCCAATAGCCTTGGATTTGAAATCAGAAAACCTGGATTTACATCTTGGCTAAATTGTAAACTAATTATGTGACTTACACAAGTCCTAAAATCTCACTTTCTTCATATCTGAAGGTGAGAAGTTGGACCTAAAGTTTTCTTTTTAGTATAACGGGTTATCGTACAGTTGTAAAGCCCTTTGTAATCTTGGAGTGCTAAATGTACATGCTAAAGGTAACTCTTGTGACAGTAATTCTCATCTGATATGAAAGGGCCTGGTTATATTTTGAGGATCTCAAGTCTTTGGCTAATTGCTCTTTGAAACTGAGAACTACGGTATTTAGTATTTCTTTAGAGTCTCCTTAAAAGCACCGAATCACAAGGCTTCAAAATATAGAACAGCTTTTGCTTACATAGGAAAGATTCATATCTGAGATGTTGAAGAATCATGAGAAAATTAACCTTTTTGGATTGCCCTCCCCTGTGAGTCTATACAGCCAGTACCCTTTACTACCTTGGGTGGGATTTCAGAAAGGGGAGAGGCTAGGTTTTTCTTCTCCATCCATGTTCATACTTTCCTGCTTCTGCCCTCCATATTGGACTCTACTGTTCCACCTTTCTGATTTGGGTTTTCTTATCACTGTTACTATTTATT
This sequence comes from Gymnobelideus leadbeateri, assembly GCA_011680675.1. Classification (NCBI taxonomy): domain Eukaryota; kingdom Metazoa; phylum Chordata; class Mammalia; order Diprotodontia; family Petauridae; genus Gymnobelideus; species Gymnobelideus leadbeateri. The sequence continues at coordinate 107,305 of WOXC01007550.1, forward strand.
TGATCCTTGCTGCTCCTGTGTTATTTTCTCCTCTCTCAACTCCTTTACATTTCTTGAGCATCTGGATCATGGGGCAATTTTATTGTCGCCTTGAATAACTGTAATCTAGTTCTAGGCAGCTCTTGTCATGTGCTTCTAACTCAGACACCTGTGACTCAGAGGAACAGGGGCAATCTCTTGCTACATAAATGTGAATGGTTTCGACAAAAGGAAGATAGTCAAGTAATACATAGACCTTTTCCACTTTCTCAGTTTCAGATTTTTCCCAGTTTGTGTCGTACTTGAATAATAATTATAAGACATTCAGCTGTTTTTGCTCTTAAGTTCTATTCAAGGCAGTGACAATAGCTAGACATAATACACATAACAACAAACCTTTAGTAACATAAAAGCATTTTAGTTTCTTTCTGACCTTTTGCTTTTCCTTGGGAAGTTCTCATACTCTTAAGTCTTCTTTAGTGATCCATCTTGTCTCAAGCATCCAGATAGACCCAGTAATGTTGTTCCTGAAAATATGCCAGTTGTAATTCAGCTAAAAGGGTAACATAAAATTTGTTCTCCATATCCTGGAGTTTGCAGCACTGTTGCCTATTGTCATATTCTCAGGTCATTTGACTATTCTACTTTTAAAATAAATTCAGGAAGAGACTTTCTATACTCCTTGAAAAGTTATGACAAAAGTAACAGTTCTCTTTCATTACTGTTCTCATTTTATTATACACAAATAGATTATAAACTCACAGGCTGAATAAATTGATCATTGCTTCTTTTAGTGTCTTGTATAGTACACTGCATGGAGTAGGTACATAATAAAGGTTTCTGAAAGATTATTATATTAAAATAAGCATCAGATATATATACTTATGTGTGTACATATATAAAACAGAAGATTAGTCCTAGTTACAGTATTTCCCACTATTATATGGCACCTGAAGACTTGAACTGCCTTTATATAGGACCAACTATTTTATATGTCATCAAAATTTCCTGTTCATTTCAGCCGAGTAATTGACCAAGTTGATCAAACAACCCACTCCTGTGCCTTTCTGTTCTCCCATTTGGAATGCCCTTCTAATCTTTGCCCATCACTTCTGTTACATCTTTTCTCAAAACGCCCCAATTCTAAAAGGCCTTCCTTGACTAATCCTACCTCCTTCAGATGAGTCTTTCACTTCAATGTATTGTGGTACTTCATTGTTGGAAGGGTGAGTTTAGGGAGTGAGATAATGAGAATATGCTAATATCCTTTGCTAGTTTTAAGTACATACATTTTGAGCTCTCCTCTCCCAATTAAATTGCAACTTTTATAATGAAAGATATCATATATCTTCTTAGGATCAAAAATTTTAGAGCTAGAAGGGTTCTTAGTCGAACACCATTTTACCTATGGAAAAACTGAGGCTCAGAGGTAAGTTAAGTGACTTCTCAAGGTCACACAGGTTTAAGTAAGGAAGGTAGCATTAGAATCCTGGTCATCTGATTTCTCATCTAGAGTCGTATTTTCTTCTCCCAAATTTAGAGGTTAAAGCCCTCATTTCATAGGTAAAGGAAGTAAGACTTAACCAGGTTAACTTGCTTAAAATCATCTAGCTAGTAAATGCCAGAGCCAGTATTTGAAGCAATTTCCTCCAACTCCAAATGTAGTTCTCTGTCCACTACAGTTTCTCATAATGCTAGCAACTGCATATGCAGTAGACCAAGAGTGGGGAACCCATGGCCTCAGGGTCACATGTGGCCCTCATGGTCCTCAAGTGCAGCCCTTTGACTGAATCCAAACTTCACAGAACAAATCCCCTTAATAAAAGGATTTGTCCCATAAAACTTGGACTCAGAAGGCCCCATCCAAGGACCTATGAGGTCATGGGTTCCCCACTCCTGTGCATATATATGAGACAGCTGCTGGCATTAGGAGAAATCCAAAAGAAGAAGGCAATAGCATGATATACATGTGTCTGTATGTATGTAGACTCGACACTTTCTGAATGAATGAAAGCATATGTTATTTTAGGCAAAATGGTTATCATTTATGTGACTAAACATAACTTTTCTCATCATCTCTGAAGGTACAGTTACATATACAATTGAAATGGAGAATTAGACAATTATCTAGGTAATTCAGTCTAGTAAAATAAACTTCAAAACATTATCACATTTCTAGCAAATTTTAAATTTTTCCAACTATTTTCCTCAGTTCTAGAACCAAGCCCTTTGTGTCACATATATCACTTTGTGTACTCTGAGAAATTGTTTAGGAAAATCTTAGATGTTCTTCTTCAAGTATGAACTAATTCTAATAATTACTTTTATTAACTAAACACAGGATAGAATGAATTCAAACTTTTTACATTAAAACCTTACTAACCATGGTGAAAGGTACAAAGTTGGATATACCTTGCACCTTGAGGAAATCACTTTGCCCTCTGGGCGTCAGTCTACTCACCTGGGAGTGAATTAGATATCTATTAAAGCCTCTTCTGGCTCAATATCCTATGAACCTATCTGTAGGTTTCTATGACTATGAGTACTGGAATATGCTCATTATAATTTTCGGAAATGATAGTAATTGACACACAGCATTTTCTGACATTATAAATCACTTTCTTCGAAATTCACTCAAAAGTGCCAAGTGGGCCAACTGGGTTACTGCACACCATAGTCATTGTTGCTGGGAAGGCTGAAGGTGGTGAACTGTGTGGTTTCAGGAGTTCTTAGCTATAAAAGGACTATGGGCTATGGTGAGCTCTTAGAAGTGGAAGGCCACCAGGCTGCCTAAAAAAGGGCACACTGGCCCAGGTTGGAAAAATGGAGCAGGTTAAAGCCTCTTTGCCAGGCAGTATTGGGATCAGGTCCATGAGTTACCGCTGTACTTCCAACCCAAATGAGATAAAGAGACCAAGTCTCAAAAAATCACATTAAATTCAACAAACACTCAAGTGCATACTATGTACTATCATGAAATAGGTAGAAAAATATTATCCTTCCGATTCTATAGATGAGAAAACCAAAGCACAGAAAATAAGTGGTTTGTCTAAGGTCATAGTCACAGAGTAAACAAATGAAAAAGTTGGGACTAGAACCCAGGTCACTTGACTTTCCTTTTATTCAAATACATTGTCATTGCCCTTAAGCAGCACAATCCTTTAGCATGAACTCTGGGAAGAGAAGTAAGAATATTGTATTTCAACTAAAACTTCAATATTCTGTATTGAGATTGATGAGGGACTTTTAAGAATACTTTAGTTGGTTTGCAAATAGTGAGCATTAGGGACTTATTTTGGAGAAGTTGTAGTGACACCAGTATTTGCATTCTTTTTTTTACTCCTTGCCTTTCTACCCAGAATTTTTGAGAAAGGTCTTGGATTGAAATGGATTATGAAAATAACTGGTACTAGTGGGAGCCTAGTTCAGTACAAGGATAACACCTTTCCTGCAGTTCTTAGTCTTAATGAATCTAGAATCTCAAAACTTATGAGTTCAAACATAGATCAACCTTAACTCTAGCACATCCCAGAAATGGGAATGCTTTCTTCAACATCTCAACCAAGGGCCATTAGATCTCTACTTGAAGACCTTCAGAACTCACTATCAACTAAAGCAGTCCATTCCATGGTTGGACGGTTGTAATTTCATTGGTCTTAATTCTGCCCTCTGGGACCAGCCAACATAGGGTTAACTTCTCTCTCACATAACATCCCTTCAAGTACTTGAAGGCATCTCTTATGTCTTTTCTGATCATCTTCTCTAGTCTAAACATCTGCAGTTCCTTCAACTGACTCTCTTTTAGCATGGTTTTGTATTTCCTTCCATGCTGGTTGACCTCATTAGAGTGCTTTTCTTGTCAGTGTTCTTCTTAAAATATGGTGTGTAGACTGAAAGAGATATAGACTGACCAGGGAAGAGTGCAGTAGAACTTTTGCCTCTTTTGTTTGGAAAAGACACATCTATTGATGCAGCCTAAGTTTGCATTACCCTTTTGAGACCAAATTCTTAACCCTTAATGAATATGCAGTTCTCTATGCATCATCAGGACATATATGGCACAAATATATATATATATATAATATATATACATACATATGAATATATATGTGTGCATATATACATATGTATATATGTATATATACATATATGGCATAATATATATCAAGTCCCCAAGCGTTTATTAAACACCTGTTACATGCCAAGCCCTTTGCTAAGCACAAAGACAAAAATATCCCTTGCACTCCAGAAGCTCACAGTCTAATGGGAAGAGACAATATAGAAATAATTATGAACAAGCAAAATATATACAGGGTAAATTGGACATAATCTCAAAGAGAAGACACTAAAATTAAGGAGGACCATGAAAGCCTCCTTGCCAAAGGTGGAATTTCAGCAAGAAAGCCAGGAGGTGCAGGTGAGGAGGGAAAGCATACCAGGCATAGTTAACATCCAGGGGAAATGCAGGAAATGAACTGTCCCATGCAAGAAACAGCAAAGTGACCAGAGTCACTGGATTGCAAGGTATGTGGAGAAAAGTAAGGCATAAAAGACTAGGAATGGACCAAATGTTGAAGGACTTTAAATCCAAATATAATAAATGCCTAATTTATTAAAATCCCTTCCATGTTTTTCACATGGACTATTTTCTAGGCAAACCTCCCTAATTCTGTATTTGTGTGGTTCATTTTTTTTTCAATCCAAGTGTTGGAATTTACCTTTATCACTGAAATTTTATCTAAAAGATTTAGTCCATGATTCTGGTCTGTCAGGAGATTATTTTTATCTGAGTTCTTTCATCCTGTACATCAAATATTCCTTGATTGTGTCATATCATTGACCTATTTGATGAATGTACCACATCTGTGTCTTTCCAAATCACTGAAAAAAATACTAAACAGACTAGGACCAAGAGAAGAGTTCTATGGCATTTCTTTAATGACCTCCCTCCAGGGTGATATTGATCCTTCTGTCACTACTCTTTAAATACACATTACCATGATACCATCCAGACTACATATTTGTAGTTTATACACATGGAGACTTTTATAGGTTGCATTATATACATGCTTCTTTGTGAAATATTATATGCAACTCATAAGCTAGGCTACCTTGTTATTCCTTTTCCTATTTCAGATTGTCAATATTATAAAGGTTTATTTGAAAGGCAAGGTATTGAGCAAAAGCACATAGTCAGCTGTATAGGAGAGAAACTTGATGGCACATTACATGACACCTTTCTCCACTCTCTTACTCCACAAATTAGATTGGATTACAGGGTTGTAATCAAATTGTGTAGCTTTGAAAAAGCTACAAGACTGGTGCCTCTGTACCCAACATAACTTCCCTTTCTAGGATGCTTAATTGAGTTTTCTTAAGAATAAGGAAGCAGTATCCTTGTGGATATCTTGCTATGCTTTGCATAGTGAATTCTTCATGGCAAAAGCCCAGGGAGCTCTGACACTGGGAATGTGCCAATCTTTCAGGCTATGACCAAGCACTCTAATAGAGGCTACTTTTTATCTTCTTAGGGAAAGAAAGTCCTTCAGTAAGTGATGTACCTGATGATTCAGATGAACCCATGCCCGTACCAGAAGATCTTTCTACCACTTCAGGAGGACAGCAGAATTCTAAGAATGAAAGAGTTTTGGGTAAGATAGTCTCCCTACTATACTATTCTCATGATACTTTATTTTTACAATTGCAAAGTTAATTCTAAAAATTCTCCTGTATCTCCTTCAAAGAACAATCATTCCTTTTCCCAAAACTCTCTCCAAGCTAGCCTATACATGCAGCCAAAAGTCAAAACTTTAGAAATCAGAATGCTAAAATTCAGAATATTTTCCCTGGGAAACACTTTGTGGAAGGGTTGGGGATAGGGTGGAATCATACAAACAACCTCGGAGCTGACTTGCACATGAGAAAATTTTGATTTTGAAAAATGTGATTTAAGTAGCAATCTTTTGGACTCTCAATCAGTGGAAAAATCTCTACTACTCAGCACATAACCAATAGAACACTTTTAAGAGGTATAAGATAAGAGGTCATAAATCTGAGGCTAGAGGTCACACAAAGAAAAACTTCAGAAATTTGTGACTGGGATAAGTGATCAAAATTTGAGGCAAGTAGCATCAGCACTACCAAATGATAAGAAGTCTCAACATCATACTGAAAGGATTTCTTAGGATATTATTATATTTTTTCATCTGCAATCAAATGAACAGGTCCAAGAGAGTCTGTTTCCTCCTTGGGTCCTTCTTTGCTAATGAACCTTGTGTAGGTGCAAACAAAAAATTCAACCTGGTTCAGATGATTTTAGGTTGAGGAGTATCTAAAATAGTAATAGTCACCAGTGAGTCATCTCCCTGAGGATAAAAGCCTATTACAATGTGATAAAGGATTTTAACATTGATTATTATTATATTTTAAATCCTATTTTGCATTATTTCCACCATATTGGTAAAGAGCACTAACACTTTAGACAGTTCCCACTGCATGTAAGTGGACTATTCCACAGACCCCTACTAAAAGTGATTTTTATGAAATGCAAATTTGCCCAAGAATGTGGGAGAGGGAGGGAGAGAGGGAGATAGATTGGCACATGGTTCAAGAACACAGAGGCAGGGACAGAGAAGAGCCAGAGGAAGAACATTTAGGGGTGGTGCCAGCCACTTGGGGGCCAGGCCTGAACCAAGGAAGAACCCATGATGGGCAGACACATCAGGGCCTGCACAGACACAGACAGGAGAGGACAGGTGACAGGCAGGGGCCAGACACAGATATGCCTACTGAGCATGGAGAAATGGAAGACAAACATGGGGGTGGAGGGGCTTACTAAACAGATGGGCAGAGAGGAGCAAAGTTTTTTTTTTTTTCTGTTAGCTCCAGAGGTCTCAAGCAAAGCCCCCTACTAGGGGGATGGGGTTGGGGTAGGAGGTGGTCTCTCCACACATGTTCCTCTGCTTTCCTGGGAGGGGTTGTTTTAGGGTTTGGGCAGGGTTGAGGAACCCCTACTGGGGAGGGGCAGGAGTAGAGAGAGAGGACAATGCTGTACAGTAAAGTTAACATAGGTGTGGTTTTTTTTGGAACGTGGATTTCTTTCAGAATTCTTTACATAAAGTTGAATTTGCATAATGTGAATTTACATAAGGCAAGAACTGTCTGTGTTTTCTTATGTCCTTAGAACGAAATTACTAATTGGTTATGACCCTATCATATAGTAGATATCCTTCCCTCCTGCTACCACATAGACAAAACTAGGCCAAATATTTTCATGACTGAGAAACAAAAAAAGGGGGAGAGGGGTTTCCATGGGATTAATACTAAAGAGGCAACATGCTGCTATGAAGAAATATGCATTTGTAATCAAAGGACCTGGGTTCAGATCCATCTTTGCCTTATACTCCTGTGTGTTCTCTGGCAAATCAGACTCTGCAGGACTAAGTTTCCTCCTCTGGAAAATAAGGGGGTTTGAATAGGTGATCTCTGAGATTCTTTCAAGCTCTGAATCTATGGTCCTAAACCCTAGTATAATCCCACACTAAAGGGATTGCTGAAATCATTCAAGAAGGCTGAATGCTATGGGGGAGGGGAGGGAAGCAAAAAACATGTGAATCCTATTCACGTTTTTGTTGGATTTTTTTCTTTTTTTATCCTATTTTTCTTACTGGTCACCAATGAGATACAGGCATTTATAAAATAATCCCGTTCATGTACTGTTTGGTGTTTTACCTGGATTCAAGTTCCATCTTACTATATGACTCTGGGCTAGTCATTTAATCTTTCAGTGCTCTAGGCCAGTGGTGTCAGACTGAAATGGCTGGGGGTACCACTAAAGCATATTAAGGGTCCCTGTGTATTGGCTTAGCTACATAGTAATATTAACCATGTTTTATTGTGTTTTGGGTTATTTTGTTAAATATTTCCCAATTTTAACATTTCATTCTGGTTCAGGCAGCACTCAGGAATGGTGTAGGCCATGCAGCTGGCAAGTAGGCTAGTTGACACCTCTGCTCTAAGTAGCTCTCTAAGACTGAGATAGAGAAGGTGCCAACCTGTATTAGTAGCCTTTTCCTCACTTGAGAGTCCCTTATACCAAGGAAATCACAGATCCAACCTCTATCTATTTAGAAAACTAAATCCATTTTTTGAAATCTTTAAAGTCTGTTTTTCTAGTTTATAAAGTAATTGGAATGACTTATGTCTAATCCTTGTACGGATCCAGTCAGCAGAGACTTGAGCGGTCATTTATTGGTGAGTTTGTTTTAAGCATGGAAATGTGCTCTCACTGTTCAAGGCCAGTCAGGCTTTTGAATGATTTTTTTCACTTTTTAGTGCTATTCAGCCAGTGCAGCTCAATTATATTTAATAGTTTCATTCTGCTCAGCCATTCAGGAATTCGTAGTTTTCATAAAGTTGGTCATCAGGTTTTAAACATTAAAAACATTTCTGGGTACCTCTTTTCTTCCTTCCTTCCTTTCTTTCTTCCTTCCTTTCTTTCCTTTCTCTCCTTCCTTTCTTTTTCTTTTCTTCTCTCTCTCTCTCTGTCTCTGTCTCTCTCCCTCTCCCTCTCTCTCTCTCTCTGTCTCTGTTTCTCTCTCTCTCTCTCTCTCTCTCTCTCTCTCTCTCTCTCTCTCTCTCTTATACACACATAATGATTAAAGTAGCAATACTGGGTGACAGTTGATGGGTCCACCCTTGTGCTTATTACCCTATTAGTGCAAATTTCAACTCATTTGTGCTTTCTCATTCTGTGACTTTTATCCCTTTAGATAGGTCCATATTAGATGTTATGGAGAAAATAATATTTTAAAATATACTGTCATGGCAGAGAGGATCTGGACACATGGAATGATAGGAGAATATAAAGTCTGGAGTCCACAGAAGCAAAGGGAAAAAATCATGGATGTCAGATCTGTGGGAAAAAAGCAAGGAACAGGAGGACATGATAGTATGAAGTTGAGGAAGTGAGTGAAGAAAAGAAGGAAGAAGATAGTAAAAATAAAAGACAAAAGTAGCAAAATTAGGGTTTACTGAAAGAAATTAATTTACAAGAAATAAAATTGGATAAACCAGGCATTTAAAAAAACTGGTGAACTAAACACAGAAATCTTTTTTTTTAATTCCAGTATAGAGCAAAATATTATGACCTATTAATTTTTTTCTACCAAGTAACGAAGTAATACATAGAAAGCAATTATAGAACCAATATGAGATTCTGAATACCAATAAAGGAATTAAAATCATTTTCAAAGAAGGAAAATCAGGATCATTAATATCAGAGTCCTAGAATTATAGGTTTTAGAGCTGAAATATAGATTTGAGATGGATTTGGATTGAATTTGATAATCCAACTTTTTCATATTTTAGAAGAAGAAAGGTTTTGACTATTGTAAGGTCAAATACTGGAGTTTGAACTCAAGTCTTACGCCTTCAAATACAGAATTCTTTCCACTCTATTGCACACCTGAATTTGATTCATGACTTCAAAATTTACTAGGTGGATGAGCTTTGGCAAATCAAAAGGTGTTTTAATTGGAAGGGACCTTAGTGATAAAATCGACCAACTTCCCTATCCTATGCTTGTGAAGTCAGTTTTTGAACCCAAGTGTGTCACCTAACCTTATTAAGTTTTAATTTCCTCCTCTGTCAAATAAGGGAAATGATACTTGTACTATCTACCATTCAAGAATATCATAAAAATCAAATAGATGACAAGGGGACAAGTGATTTGCAATCTTAAGTACTATGAAAATGTAAACGATTATTCTTATTTAAAAAAAACAACAAGAAATTGTCAGAATATGGAAAATTAGCTAACAATCAGTGATTCAATTTGCAAATCAAAAAGGAAATAGGAAATTAATCTTTCAGTATAAAGGTGAAAAATACCTTCTCAGTTTGAAGGGGAGATGAGAAAGGTTAAAAGTTTATTTTGATCTGGACAAAGTGCTGGAATTCCAGTCTTTTCTTTGAAACTTATGAGATGTGGGACCACACGAAAATCACTTAAAACTTTTGGAGCTTCTGTTTGTTGATGGGCAAAATGAGGGAGTTGGTCGCTAAGGTCCCTTCTAGATCTAAATGTCTGATTCTGTGATCATGTGAGCAAAGAACCAAAGACTACAGGGAGAATGGAAAATTAAGTTGGTATAGAAGATGACCCAGTGAAAAACTACAGGTTTCATCGATACTCAGTGTGGTCATATGCAAGACCAAAGTCATTTCAGAGACATTGATAGTCATTCTTAAATATGTTATGAAGAAATGGGTAAATGTAATAAAACTGAAATCATGTGAAAGAAAATGGACAAAGTCTTGAATTTTGATGCAAATAAACCAGTATCATGTTTATCTTTTAAAGGGGGCTAGGAATATCCCTTAAAATTATATATAAGATTAACCTAGACAAATATGGGAGCAGAAACATGGGTGTAACAATCACCCACAATTTAAAAACAGAAGATATTATCAATATGAGGTTTTTTCTTTCTAGAGGGTATGATCAATATAATTTATCTTGACATTGGCAAGTGTAAAGTTTTGTCCTCTTTAGACAAATACACTGAAGTTTGGGGATTAGAACTGCCTGATTGGTGCTAATAATTGGTGTCTGCATGTGCTTTCTTGGGAGAAGCTGTGTAAGAAGGAGAATTTAATTGATGGATAATAGGGTTGTTAAAGCATGTATATAGTACTTGGTCCTAATCTAGACTCTTAAATGAAAAGGGGTTCAGCAGAGAAACCTAGATTGAAGTCCAAGAGCCACAAAGTGAAGAGATGGAAAAAGAGGCCTACAAAAAGGTCAAGCAAAGTCTTTACTTATGCCATGTGGGGAAAGGAAGGCTGAGAGAAGGTGGTTGTTATAAAAGAGGATGATCCATTGCCTCTTGTTTTTAACCAAGAGAAAAAGGTAGTGTATTCTGCATCGTCATGGATTCAACGTCAGATGCAAATTGCCTGATGGTGAAAGTTAATTGTTCAGGATTGAAGTAGGCATTTAATAGCTATTAGATTGGATTGAGTTGGAACAAATGAAAAGTTTGTTAGTTGTGACTGGATAGTTTCTTTTCCTCGTGTTAAAAAAGATTCTTAGCTAGCTAAGTGGTATATGTGTGATACTACCTAAACCAAGAATTGGTGATGCCTTAGGCAGCCCTGTTAGTCCTCATCTTTTATATTTACAATATAAAAGTAGTATATGTACTTGATATCCTGAGAACTGTTGAACTGGGATGGGAAAATGATCAATTGGAAGAAGTGTCTTTTGTAAGATGAGGTTGAAATTACTGACTAGATAGCACTTTTGTTAAGCTCAAAAAGAAAATGTTCCTCTAAAAACAAAAGCTTCAGATGTCAGGTGACAAGGACTCAACATTTTCCTACTAGAACAGAAAGGGAAATTATAAAGAAAAGAATGGAACAGTACAGATGTGAGGTGGGATGGTGTAGGAAGGATATTCATCTCACTGAATATCGAGGACCTGAGTCTGAGGTTCAGCTGTAAAATGGTGACCTTGTACTTCCCTGCTCTTAGTCCCGGTTTCTTCATCATAACTGGGGAATTGGAAATGGACTGTTGTGAGGAAAGTGCTTTGTAAACTTCAAATTCATATAAAAGTGAGTTATTGTGATGGGTCAGCATGTGTATGTGTGTGTTTTATATGTATAGTATAGGAAGAATTATGGTTTATTAGGTAAATAAATAGCCTCTAGTCAAGAAAATCTGGTTTCAGGTTCCGCCTTTGGCACATATTTGTTCTGAAATCCTGGGCAAATTACTTGGCCTCTCTATATACTCTGGAGAACTCTAAGTCACCAAATAGTTGTGGAAACTATACCAGTGAAATTATATGTGTGTGTGTGTATATATATATATATATTATGTATATATATATATACATATATATATACACACATAGATATGTAATTTATGGATGTATATTTGTACTTCATTGTAATACAGAATATTCCCTTTGCCTTCTCATGTAACTGACATCCACCATACAGAAGTCTTTTAAAATCCATCCATTCTCCACATGTCCTGCCCAGTGGAGTGATTGTTGTTGTGCTTTGATGGGCATTTTTAACTGTGATAAACCACCCCTTTCCAGAACTTTGTGGTTTGTCATCCCATCTTGCCAGCCAACATTCAAGAAGGCTCATTGTTCTCTAGAAGCAGGTTCTGAGAGCCTTAAAGACCCATGTATCCCTATTCCCAATAGCTTTAAATTAGAGCTTGATTTACTTTAACAGAGTAAGAAAATATAGGGAATGATTTCAAGATTGTGTTCTTGGCAGAACAGAGAAGTGATTGGGTCAACATTGACAACGTTTTGTTTTCTAGTACTGAAATCTCACAGCAGAACTTGAAGTTGTAAGAATATCTATATATTGGCCTTCCCTCTAACTTGGGCCTTTTTGAAACTGTTACCTTGATGATGTAGCCTGGATGCAGTGCAAATATCTGTTGTTAAAAACACTTGTGCTACATAGTGGAGAGGGTTACAAAGAAAATGCTAGGCCCCTGGTGTTTCAGAATGGAAAGAGAAAGCTCTGAGCTTTGGCTGCATTGGAGGGAGAAGAACAGCGTGCTTCAGCTGTGTGGCTTGTGAGTACGGATACTGAGCCTGCTTATCTAATCAGCAGTTAGAGGAAGTTCTTTATCTATAAAATACATCTCTTCTGCTCTGATAAACCCAGTTCTAGCGAGGGAGAAAGCTTTATCTAGCAGGATCTCAGCAGTGTCTGCAACAGAGATGAAACATGTTTCAATCCCAAGCCTTCTCAGCCTATGAGCAGGCAAAGGCTTGGGGGGAAGCTTGAAGACAGTACTTTGCTGAACTTCAATCCCTCTTAAGAGGAATGGCTGAAAACGTTGTGTGAGGACGATAGGTTTACCTCCCTTTTTTCATTCTCTGATCTTTTCATCTCAGGGTTTTTGTAGGCAAGGGATGGGGAAGGGAAAAGGAAGAGAGCTTGGCTTTTTCCCTTGAATTCCTCAAAAATTTTATTTAACGTGATTTTTATATTATTTGGCATTTCCAAAGTACATTTATTTCACCTCAGAATTACTTAGAGATAAGGTTTTCTTATAGGTTTCAGCTCATAGGGAATTACGATGAAACATGAGATATACATTTTGACAGAACCAGTTGTGTGAATTTGTTTTATTCAAACTCCCCTTTGCATGAGGAAGCCCTTTTTTTTTTGGTGGGGCAGGGAGTGGGGGGGAATAATTTGGATGCAAAAAAGAGAATAAAGTAGCACCATAAAAATTTGAAACAAGAGTTTCAGAAAGAGGCACAAAAATGGAGGTGTATTTTTTTTTACTATCATGCTAAATGTAATGTACACCTTAAAATATTTAATAAAGTCCTGTTTCATATTCAAAAAAGATGAAACACAGAGAGATTGAGTAACCTACAAAGAACAGGAGTGAAATAGGTAAGATTAAAATTTAGCATCAATTCACTATGTCTAAATATACTGATTTCACCTGGTGGCTCACCCTGACTCACACCCAGGCCCAATCATATCAGTTTTTAAATGTAAAAGTCATCAACATTTCTGATATCAGATGACTACATGAACAGTCTGGGAACACCCAGAGAGGGATTTCAAAAGTATTTATGGTGTTTTTAAAGAGATAATATTAAAATACCTCTTCAGATTCTGAGGGGGCACCCCAAGATGGCTTAGAGAAAGCAGAAGACCCAGTGACAACAGAGGGTCAGCAGGCACCAAGAGTGCTCCAAACCCACAAGAAGCATGCATTGGTCCTTTGGTCACCACTGGGATAAGCCACAATAAAAAATTAAAATAAAATAAAATATTCTAGAGCAAATCTGTTTTTATGGTTTTGAAAAGTCTTGTAAGCATTTGTATAGTCTTTTACCTTCCTTGCCTTTTTCTGGTGTGTAAGCTAAACAAAGCCCTCCTCTAATTTCTACCTGTGTGAACATAAGAAAGTTACTTAACCAAGCCTTGGTTTCCTCATTTATAAAACAAAAAGATTTGACAAAATGATCTCTACTGTCCTCCTAGTTATAAACTGATGATCCAAATGATGCTATGATCCTTATGCATTTGAAAGGAGCAGTTCTTTGTAGACCAAATTTTCCCTCTTTCTGCCAAAAATACATTATGCTAATAGTTGTCTGTAGTCAGTTGGGAACTATCTTCGAGCTTCCTTTTGTCTTAATTTCAGAGAATATTTTACTCAGGTGAGGAAAATAAAGTCAAAAGACATGAAATGACTTGACCAAAGTCACACAGATTAGCAAGCCTTGTCATTCATTCTCCCTCCTCACAAAATTCAGAATGGGTATTTTTCAGCTTTAATGCATAAAGTAAAATGTATTTTTAAAGGTACAGTCTTTGGACTTGTTTAAAGCTGACAATATACTATAAATTGAATGGCTTCTTTAAGTGTCAGCAATGATCTAAGAGCTGAATTAATAATGAAAATTACCATAAATTTCTCATCAAAAACTTTGGTTCCCTCCTCCCCCCAAAGTGGACTTTTCCCCCCTTTTCTTATATTTTCAACCTCACCTTCCATCTTTATTTTGTTTATACATATTTAGAACATTTAACTCTGAAATGTGACCTATTTTTATCCTCAGAAACTTACTCTCTGTTCAGTCTTGCCTTTTACAACTTACCTAAAATATAAATCTTCAAGAAAAAAAAAGGAACAGGAAATCATATTTTGAGTTTGTAATTTTAGCTTGTCTTGTTTTATTTTTCTCCTCCATTTTATCAGCATGGGAATCATAGCCAGTTCAGTGTATCAAACAGCTACCAGGCATTCCGTTAACTTTCCTTCTTAGTTGGGGGTTGTCTTTCAGAAAGAAATAAAGCACACACACACACACACACACACACACACACACACACACACACAAAACACAAACACACAACACAGAACACACCCAAAGGCTTTTGAAATGCGGTTTCCAGTTACCACCTGTCTTCCTATCTGGTCAGGACCTTTTCTGGTTTGTGAAGTATAATTATAACCCAGAAGATATACACACACACACACACACACACACACACACACACACACACGTACACACACCTTCCCTGTTTTCTTTATGCAAAGTAGGAAGTTTTAAAGCAGAGGAGCCCAAGATGATTACGCTGTAAAGTTTCCTTCACTGTTTTGCCCCTCCTAAGGCAGAAGCCTCTCACAGGAAGTTATACTTGGTCCAGAGTGTTCAATAACTCAGTGGTGAGTGGTTGAGTCTGGCTACTGTCGTGTAAGAGATAAGCCTAATTTTGTTCAAGGTTTTAACAGGAACTGAATTTCACAAATTACCACAGAATATCTGCACAAATTTTTAAACCTCTTTGCCAGTTAGGATTTGTGGGATAACAGAAATTTATCACCAACTCCAAAGGTGTGCTTCAGTGCATTTTGAAGATCCTGACAGCTGCATTGCAAATTAAAAAGGGAATATTCTGTGGGCAGCTATGTAGAAGAAAAAAAAATTCATTCTTTCCTTCCTCTCTCTCCCTCCCCCTCTCCCCTTCCATCCCAGCTTCCTCCCTCCCTTACAGGAGAACAGTTTTGTGAAAGGACTAAAGAATTGGTCCAGATCATCTTTGTTCCATAATGTCACAAACTTGTAATCTTTTACATCAACTAGAATCTCCATTTGAAGGGATAGAGTTAAACTCGATTAGCCCTTTCATCTTTTACTGTTGATATTTTATTGCTATTGGGTTTCAACAGAGATAGGATTTTTTTTTGGCCTTATTTTGAAGTCTTTCCAGTGATTTGATTTCAAAAACTAAGTACGATCAGAATGAAGCCTGCCTGTTATGACAACCATATATCACTAGGCTGCATATGATTTCAACAACATACCTCTGTCCCTGCAATGTCCCTAAGAAGATGGAGTGAGTGGTAAAACATCCTTTCAAATGAGCACTCCCCACATCGTTGTGGACTGAAGTTATTTCCTCCTGATGACTATTTAACTGGCCCTTGTGAAATGAGTTTGGATTAAGTACCCCCAAGGGGCAGTTGTTTATATCAGAAAAGTCACCGTCTGGGTTGCTAGAAAGCAAGTGACTTCCTTATGATTTTTAAACTAGAGGGGCCATCATTGGAATGAAATTAGAAAATAAAATAATTTTTAATGGCTGCAGGTGTTTTTCCCACATCATTTATCCCCTACATTTACTCCCTCATCCCATTTTGGTAGGATTGAAAGAAATGAGAATTTAGCATAACCAGGGCAGAAAATGAGCAGTACCCTAGCCCCAGTTGAATACAGGGAAACGTTGCCAGAGTTCAGCTGGAGAGATCTTTCAGAGACTGGGATCGGGTGTGTCTTTCCAAGGCACACTGCCAAGGGAGTACTTCCCCCATGGGGGTATGTGGCTGCAGGCTACCGATTTCCAGTGAAATCACCAGGGAGAATGCTTCCAGTGAAGCACTGAACATCTTGGTTCCTTCCCCAGGAGGCTTTGTGTGATATGTGGAAGGCTTCCAAGATAAAGAACTTGTTTCTTTTTTTTCCCCTTTACAAAGTAGATTAGGTAATTTTCTCATTTGTTTCAGAATAGAAGGAATTTTTTTCTTTTAAATAAAGTCCTCCTAAGTGAGATAAATAACTTGGAGGCAACTATATTTCTGTATTACTATTATGACTATTAGAAGGAGGTAGACATTGGGCTACTTTTGCTGTATGTTTATGCTGGATTGTTGAACAAAGTAGCAATACAAATAGGGAACTGACATGGTTGCTTGGCATGTACATCCGCCATAATATCTGGGCCAAGGGACGTGGACTTGGTGAAATGTAGGAGATACTTCCTGGTGCAGCAGCATATTTATTTGGCTTTGTCCACCATTAGTGATGTTGGAGTTCTGCTGAGAATGTTGTGCGGCTTTAAATGGAGTGCCTTTTTTATATATAAACCTGAAAGTGAAATATACATATAACTATCTTCATCTCCATTATCATGATTCTTATGACTTAAATATTAGAAGATGAAGAAGCAAAAATATAATTCTGTGACATATATAACTCCATAATCAAGTAAATTCACCTTTTAAGAGTATGATTAATATCACTGTTATGACATTCTAGGACTGATTTTTGTGCCTAATTTTGTAGCTTTTGGTTTTCAGGATATTATCAAAGCATTTTTTTTAATTTAATGATTTTTCATCTATTTTAGAAGGATTTTCCCTCTAAAGCAGAGTTTCTTGGGGGAGGAGCATGAACTTTGTTTTAAAAATTGTATGTTGATTGGGGTGGCTAGGTGGCACAGTGAATAGAGCACTGGCCCTGGAGTCAGGAGGACCTGAGTTCATATCCAGCCTCAGACACTTAACACAAAAATTAGCCAGGTGACCTTCGGCAAGTCACTTAACCCCAATTGCCCTCTAAAAAGTAAAACAAAAAAAATTGTATGTTGATAACTGTATTTCAATAGAATTGTTTTCCTTTGTAAATCCTATGTATGCAAAGTTATAAATTTAAAAATATTATTCTGAATAGGGTTCCAGAAAAAGGTTAAGAACCTCTGCTCTAAAGGTTTAGAACTGAAATTAGCTTCCTACTTTCTTTCTCTATGTGTCTCTCTCTGTGTTGTCTCTCTCTAGCTGTCTCTCTCTCTCTTTCTCTCCCTGTCTCTCTCTCTCTCTCTCTCTCTCTCTCTCTCTCTCTCTCTCTCTCTCTCTCTCTGTCTCTTTCTGTCTCTGTTTCTCTTTGCCTCTGTTTGGGTCTCTAGGTCTCTATTTGAGTTTCTCTCTGTGTCTTTGACTCTCTTTGACTCTCTGTCTCTCTCTCTCTCTGTCTCTCTCTCTCTCTCTCTCTCTCTCTCTCTCTCTCTCTCTCTCTCTGTCTCTTTCTGTCTCTGTTTCTCTTTGCCTCTGTTTGGGTCTCTAGGTCTCTATTTGAGTTTCTCTCTGTGTCTTTGACTCTCTTTGACTCTCTGTCTCTGTCTGTCTCTGCCTCAGTCTCCCTCTGCCCCCTCTCTCTTCCTGCCTCCCTCCCATACTCAATACTCCAATGGATACATGGTCTGTTCTAATCAGGCAACGGGGGACCGAGGCCTGTTTTTGCAGATAACAACATGCTCAGAGCCCTTGGTTCAGTCCCTGTTTTCTGGTGCCTCAAATGTACAATGTTAATGACAATACCAGCCTCTTTTGCTCCTTACAGTAAGACTAGCAAAGCAATTAATACCTTCCAGAGTTCCTCGGAAAAGTGCATCCAAGATATTCTAACAAGGATTCTTTTGAATGTATAAGACAGTATTGGAATTGGACTTTTTGGAAGGAATTGTAAAAACTGGACAGTTCTCTAAAAAGCTCATTTAACTTCACAGCAATTCTTTCTCAGAAGCAGTGACAAAGATAGCTGAACGTGTTTTTAAGCTTTTTTCTTTTGAACTTTGACTAGATTAGATGTACTGAGGCCCTCCCCTTAACCCTGCCATAGACTTTATTATAAATAGCTGTGGTGTCAAATATTTTAGACTACCATTCATAAGGATATTTGATCAAATGAA
This sequence comes from Gymnobelideus leadbeateri, assembly GCA_011680675.1. Classification (NCBI taxonomy): domain Eukaryota; kingdom Metazoa; phylum Chordata; class Mammalia; order Diprotodontia; family Petauridae; genus Gymnobelideus; species Gymnobelideus leadbeateri. Next base: position 125,821 of record WOXC01007550.1, read on the forward strand.
GGCTAATGAAGTCTGAACATTGAAGCTAAATTAGTTCTCAAAAGATGTTACTAGCCTTATTTCTCACAATAATTGGGTACATATCCTGTGCCAATAGGAAAAAAAGAATCTTTAATTTCATTTATTCGTTGGATCATAGGACATATTACTGGAAGACACCTTAAAAATCAACTAGTCCACCTCTGTCCTTTTACAAATTAGAAAACTAAGGTCTATGAAACGACTTATGCAAGGTAACATAGGCAGTAAAAAGCAGAATCCAGATCCAAGCCCAGGGCCTCTGACTCCAAATGCAGTATATTTTTCCTCTAGTTCAAAACAGTCATGAACCTTTGTAACAGGTGAGAGATATTTTTGGTGGGCTAAGAAGTCACTTTTTTAAACCAGTTGTCCAGAAACAGAAAACCACTCCCCAGTATGCAAAGCCCTGTACATTCCAGTGAAATGCCACTAATCTAGGGAAACAGAGGTAGCATTTATAGCAAAGATAAAAAAGATGGTCCTCATCAAAAGTAAGAAACAGTTTTACAGAAATGGTTGTGGAGAACATTTTAATAACTTCCTAAAAGATGCTGCAGAAACTGATGAAGCAATGAAGTCTCTGTGGTTGAGGAGAGTGACATTTTTTAAAAAGGAGAAAGATGCACAAATGTAGCCTTTGTGAAATTTGAGAAAAACATGGCATTTCAATACCACCACCAATGTACTGATGACCTATGTATGGCATAAACCATGGCATTTGATAAGAGCGTAGTAAGGGTAAAAACCCAGACCCCAGCCTTCCTGTGTGAGCCCTGGAACTTGCTAAATTATATTCTTGCTTTTTTGGAGACAAGAGAGTGCTTATGTGGCTGCTAACTTCTTGAGCACACCGTGATCCACGTATTTTGCAATGTGGCTTTTGGTTTGGTTATATATATACATATATATTTTTTTTTACTTTGGTCTTGGATATACATCAAGATATAGTTACTTTCGTTCAGTAGCAAGCCACTCATGCCTTTTCATAAGCTGAAATATTAGGACAAGACAGAGAGGAAAGATTGCAACAGCACTTAGCTGGACCACAGTAAGATAAGAAATTCAAGACAGAGTACAGTTGTCTAAGAGATAAAAGGAAAATGACTAAGTTCATTATTTTTGTGTTACTTCTTAGGGCTTTTGAATAGCCCTGGGATTAAAAGGCTTCAGAATCTAGGTAGGATCAAGAAGAAAAGGATCCTATTGGGATTTTCAGTACGCCCCAACTTCATGCCTTAGTAGATATTCTTCATGAATTTCTGGAACAAAAAAAAATCATCACTGGGTGGGCAGCCTCCTGGGACTGAGCCTTTCAGAACTTGGTCAGGCTGGACCTCAGATGACAAATGCAGCTTTTGTGAGGTTTGAGAAAAATGTGGCATTTAATTAAGGAAGCAGTTGCACTGCTGGGAAAATTATATTGAAGTAGTCATCATTTCAAGGTGCAAAGATCTAATCTAATTTATTAGATTGCATGGAAAGAGGAAAAAATATAAAGAAATTTTTAGACATTCCAATGAATGTTATCCTGTTTCAAAGTATTCACCTTGGAGGAACAGCTTAATTCCCCAGTGATGCCATTGAAACAAATAGTCCTGTGGTTCCTTTTGGGAATTTCTCTCAGAATCAGTTACATGATCTTTGAGTGTGCTCAAGGCCTCCTACAAGGGCAAATTTGCTTCTTGGGAATATCCAAAAGTTTTATGGAACCAAGTCTAGTAATTTGATCAAGGTGCATACAAATCATTTTGAGTTGTGAATCTCAAGTAAGGAGTCGGGGGAAAGGGGCTAGGTGACTCTTAAAGATAACTGAGGGCAGCTGCAAAAGAATTCAGAACTGTTTTCAGAAATGTTGGCATCATTGGAATTAAGAGTACGAAACCCCAAGATGACTACCTTGTAGAACAACAGTCATTTTAATGGATCAGTTCTGGCATAATGATAGCAAATTACATTTGCACTATTTTTTTTACTTTTCTAAGTGTTTTCCTCATGCAAACTTGTCAAGTAGGTAGTGCTCCTATTGTCCCCATTTTATAGGGGAGAAAGCAGAGAGGTTATTATTTGACAGTTGTGACACCAGTAGTAACTGTCAGAGTCAGCATTCAAAACCAGATCTTCTGACTTTAGGGCCAATAAATGCTCTTTCCATGACTCCACACTGCCCCCTATTTCATTATGCTAGACTAACATGGCATCTATCCCTTGAAGAATCCCTTCTCCAAATGCTTTTGTTGAACATGGTAAGTTAAGCTAAAAGTAATAACACTGATATTCATGTAAAGAAGTGATCATCATGGAATGTGTAGTGTAAAATTTAGAAAATATGCCCTTGGTCTTCTAATTCTACACTTTGAAGACTTTTCTACTTGGTTTCAATCTCCTTTCCTATACCCAGAATTTCTTAAATTTTTTTTTTCAGTGAGCAGAATCATTAGCTTTTTTAAATTACCAAAGTAAATATTTCCATTCAATTCAACAAACTTTGTCATCACCAACTTTTATTAAATTCTTACTCTGTATAAGACACAGTACTAGGCTTTGGGGATAAAAGAGAAAAATGAAACATTCATTAGAGGATACAGTGATAAAAATAATAGCTAACATTTATATGGAACTTTAAGGTGTACAGAGTACTTTCCATATGTTCTCTCATTTGATCCTCACAGCAGCCTTTTGAGGAAGATGCTCTCATCACCCCCATCTTACAAATGTGCAAACAGAAACACAATTGACATGACTTGCCCCAGGTCAGATGTACATTTAATCATTGTCTAAAGTAGGATTCAAACTCAGGTCTTTCAAAGTCCAAGGCCCACTAAACATATACCACACCATAGAATTAGCTCAATTTGTACACAGATTAGTAAATGCAAAGTATGCATATAAAGCTTTCAATAGAAAGAGAGGCAATCAAGAATGGTGTTGTGTAGGAAGAGGCACTTGAGTTGAGCCTTGAAGTTAGGGGGTGAGTGCCAGGTGGAAGAAGAATTGGAGGGGAAAGAGGGAAGATCACTTAGTCCAGGTGAGAATGAGTCATGCCAGAACTAGAGAGTGTTAGTAGAAAGGGATAAATGTGAGAGTTATTTTGGAAGGACAATGGCAGACATGACAACTGGTTAGGGAGGGATAATGGCAAGGGAAAATTCCATCATGCTTCTGATTGTTGGTTATGATCATGTTAGAACCAGGGTCAGCTAAGTTCAAATCCAGCCTCAGACATTTACTAGCTTTGTGAACCTGGGCAAGTCATTTAACCTGTTTGCCTCAGTTCACTCATCTGTGAAAAGGGGATAATGATAGCACCTACCTCCCAGGGTTGTTATGAGGACTGATTGAGAGAATACTTGTAAAGCACTTAGCACAGTACCTGGCATATAGTAGACACTATATAAATGCTAGCTATTATTATTATTAATGACTTTGAATTCAGTAGTGACTATTGAGGAAATAAAAACCTTTTATAAAAATGTAGTCTTCAGCAAGGAGAAATGGAACCAGTTGTTGTCAATTGGGAGATGTTACACTTTTGCACTGTATGTTTGTGCCTACTTTTTAGTAAGCTGGTTGTAGATTCCTCCATAATAATGAGGTGGTTAGGAATGGGGTCAGTGAAATTTGAACTTTGATGGGTTTAGGGAAGAATAATATAAATGCATTATTGTTTGTCAATAAAAATTTAGAAAAAAATAATTTCATATGAATTTTAGATAAGGCTGCAGAAAAAAGAAATGTATTCATATTTAATCATTCACAATTAGATGTATAACTTTGTCACATGCATTTATGCTCCATGTACATAAAGGATACACAAAGAACTCACATTTTCACAATGTAAATTGATATGTACAGGATAAATAATAAGTAAAATATGGACTTCATTATATATATATCAAATATATATTGTGTGTATGTGCATGTTTTATACACACACATATGTATATATAGTGCTTGCCTGAAGAGTTTAGAAGACATATAATTTAAAATGTATTTTTCCATGACCCTTAACCTCAGCGTGATCTATCAGTCAATCAATAAACCTTTATTAATGCCTACTATGTGCCAGGCATTGTGCTAAGCTAGAAATGCAAGATTATAGAACGGAGGAGTAAAATATCCCTGTTAAATAATAAAGACACTCCATTATCATATCATTGGATGCAATCCATTCTGCCCATCCAATTAGGGTAACACACATTGCTTACCTTTGTTTCATATGATTTTTCATATCCTACCTCTTTTTCTTTGCCCAAGATACCTTGTGAAAATGAAAGTCTCTTTTTCCCCATCTACCAAATTAACTCAACTGTTAATAATTTATAGTAGGCCTTTAAAATATATCTTTTCTTAGATTACTACCTTCAAATCATATACATTCATGATACATTGCTTTAACAGAACCAGAGTAAGTTTTGCTCCACTTCTGTTAGCTAGAGAAAAAAAAAGAAAAAAGAAATCTTAGGGTATATGTGCTTATCCGGCTTCAGTGTGATATGGAGGAGGAATGAGGTGTGTTCTGCTTATCTCTAAGAGGAAAAACTAGGGACACTGAGTTGAAGTTTCAGAGAGGCTTTTTTTGGCTTCCAGTAAGGAGATGCTTTCTAACAGTGGGGCCACTTGTGCCTCCTGGGGCCATACTGATTCCCCCAGGATTGGACGTTTACCAGAGGAGGCAGGCTGACCACTTCCTGGGGATATTGTAATGGGTATTGTTTGTCAGGTAAAGATTGGATCAGTGGCCTCTGGGGACCATTGGAACTTGGAGATTCTATGATTTAGTATACGTATATGCCTTTAGATATAGGACTCTAAACCATAATTTTTAATCATAACAATATTTCAGCACAATTGGTTCCTTTGTTATCCTGATATTTTATTATATACATTTAAAAACACTATCCTGACAAAGGGCTCATGGGCTTCAGCACACTGCCCATGGGGTCTGTGTCACAGCAGAAGAATCCCTGCTTTTTCTAGGGACATAGACATAGAGATACATAGATAAACGAACATGTACTTGCAGCCTAACACTCCACTGTATATAACTTTTGTGTTGTTCTGTGAGGTGACAGGTAAACAGATAGACAACATATTGTTTATATTATACACATGTGTGATTCATATATGTACCTCCACATACATATGCATGTGAATACATGTAAACATGTATATATACTCAGCATTTCCTGATTCCTGCAACTGAATGTAATCTCTCTCATAGGGTTCTTTGTCTGCATTTCACTGTGACGTCCTGACACATATCTTGTATCACATTTATTTGTCATACTCCCTCCAGTCAACTTTAAACTTCTTGAGGACAAATGGTTTGTCACTTTTTAATCTTTATGTCTCCACACCTATCAAAGCATCTTACACATAAAGGGCACTTGCTCTAGATATGTTGAACGAGTAAAAATGAGTGAAGGTGTCTCTCATCGTTATAATTATATGATAAACTTGACCACATACCCTTCTTCTTGTGTGTTTTCAGGGTACCTAGGCATAGAGAAGGTACTTAAATTCATGCAGATAACTTTATATACCCACACACTGGGTATGCAGTAAAATTATCCTAAAATCTTTTTTTTAAAAATAGGAACTAATAGCTAAATTCGAGGAGGATAGGTGACAGTGGATAGAACACCAAGCCTATAGTCAGGAAGACCTGAGTTCAAATCCTCCCTCAAACATTTACTAGCTGTGTGACCCTGGGCAAGTCATTTAACCCTATTTGCCTCAGTTTCCTCATCTACAAAAGAACTGGAGAAAGAGATCGAAAATCAGGCCAGTATCTTTGCCAAGAAAACCCCAAATGGACTCACAAAGAGTCAGAGGACCATAAAGACTGAAGAACAGCAAGCAACAATTACTAAATTAAATTCAGTAAACATTTATTAAGTGCCTGTGATGTATCAGGCCCTGTACATAGCACTTAGAATACAAAAAGAGGCAAAAGACAGTTCCTGCCCTCAAGGAGCTTACTAGGCTGTGAAATGAACCCTAGAATAGAAATCAGATAACCCAAGTTGTAGTTCCACTTCCCTTTCTGCTAGGACAAACTATTAAAACTCTCTGAGATCCACTATTCTTAGCTGTCACTAGTGAGTAATTCCCACCCCGCCTATTTGATAAGGTTATTGTGAAGACTGAATGAAAATGTGTGTGTGCACATGTGCTTGTGAGTGTGTGTGTGTGTTGTGTGTATGAAAGAACTTTTGAGAACCAGCAGAGCACCAAATGTAAGAGATTCCTTCTTAGTAAGGAACCAGGAATTCAGGAATCTTAGTATTTGAAATTATGTAGGAAAACTTTGAAAGGATGAACATTTCAAGATGGCTTTACTCTCTGGGTGAGAGAAAGCAGAGAGACAGAAACAGAGACACACAGAGAGACAGAGAAGGGGGAGGAGAAAGGCAGACAGAAGAGAGAATTTATTAAGAATTTACTATGGGCTAGGCACTGTGTGTGTGTGTGTGTGTGTGTGTGTGTGTGTGTGTGTGTGTGTGTGTGTGTGTGTTAGAATAAAGAGAGAGGGAATTAAGAATTTACTATGGGCTGGGTGTTGTTCTATATGCTTGACATAAAAATATAAGCAGGCAAACTGGTCTTGCCCTTGAGGTGCTTTAATTTGAGGGAAGAAAGCACATAAATGGAAACTCGAGGTGGGGAGGGGGCAGGGAGAAAAGTTCCTGATTACTGTCATAAGGAGGAGACACCTGGGAAGTATTGAGGAAGCCTGCCTTCTCCCCAAGGTAAAGAGAAAGTTCACCTATTAGAGCCAGGGGATTGAAGGGGAGTCCTAAGTTATCTGTGGAAACATCACAGACTAAGGTCATGGTGAGGAGCCTTCAGGAAAGTGGCATGGAGGTCTGGCAAGATAAAGCAAAAATTTGCCTGTTAGAGCCAGGGGGCAGAGGTGCAGTCCAAGTTAATGGTCCCTTTTATAAAGGTAGGAAATGATGGATGCAGAGTATAGGACCTGGTGTGAATCCTAGTTTTGCTCCTTGTCTTCATGTCTTTGGGCAAGCTCTGTCACCTCTTTGGCATGTCATTTTCCTCATTTGCACAAGGCTGAACCAGATGATGGCCATAAGGTCTCTTCCAGCACTGAAGTCCTGAGATCTTGTGACTGCACCCAGGTGTCCATAGGAATTCCCCTGGCCTCCCAGTTACTGCATGTTGGGAGTTTCCTCTCCTCCTCCCTTCCCTTCTTCCTCAAGACTGGAGAGCCAGCTGCTCCCTAGGGCTGCCACCCCCAACTGGTTCCTTCTTTTCACATGATCCCAATTCCTGTTGAGGGCTGAGTTGCAAGGAGAACAGCAAGAGAGAGGCAAAAGCAAGTGCTTAGGACCACTTCTGCCTCTTCCCCCTCCCCCTCCCACCTCCGTTTTGCAGGCCACCCTAGCTGCTGTGATGAAATCCCAAGACAGCTCAAGAGTCAGGGTAAATTTCCTAAACATAGATGACTCTTACTTCAGCTCTTTGTGACACCAAAGAATCAGTATTATCTCCTTTGTCTTTTCCTGCTGGTTCTGTGGGAGAAAGAGAAGGGGAAGGAAGTTGGAGGGGGTGGGGGAGAGCATAGCATAAAGCAGCCTTCTTACTCCTTTTCTGCTGCTAGTAAATCCTTAGAATAATCTGAAATAGCTTCGAGCTTGTTTCAGGGGTTCAATGAAGGGTTGCTGCAATGAGATTGAGCTCTGTTCTGAGGAGATCCAAGGAAGAGAGGAATCCTAGTTGGAGGCTTACCTCCAGCATCTGATGCCCACCCCACCTTGGGCCATGAAAACCATCCCCAGTGGGTAGGCTGGGGGAGTGCCTGCTTCCATTACTAGAGAGATGTGGTATATGGAGAGATAAAGTACCCCACTCTAGTGCTAGGGCTATAGCAGGTGGGGGGAAGGGGGAGCTGAGGGGTGGGGGTTGTGATCCTGGCTTCCCAAGGCGGACTTTGTAGATTTTCCTTGAAACCATCATTACATACTATATATACTATCCTATATACTATAGGACTCTTAGGACAGAACTATGCTTTAAGGACCTCAAAAAGAAAATCAAACCTGTGAATTTCATTGGTGTAGTGAATTCCCAGTATGGGTCAAACACAGCTCTGGAGCTGAATCCAAGTTACTTGGAGCACTGAGAAGTTAAGTGACTTGCTTAGGGTATGTCAGAGATGAGAATCAAACTCAGTGTTACTTGGAGGCTGGCTATCTTTGCATACTTTGTCTCTCTCAGGTAAATCATTTGTTAAATGAAGCGAGGGAAACCTAATCACTCTGTGGAATATGTCATTACAAGAAAATGATTGCCAAGTTCCCAAAAAATCAGTTTACAAACAAATTTCTGAACTCCCCAGTGATTTTAACCTAGGAATTGCCTGTATATCTGTCTTTATTTATCTTCTTTCCTACCATCTACTTCCTAGGCTTGAAATTTTATACATCTACTGCCCAAAGCCAAATTTCTTGAGTCTAGTCAGTTCATCCACAAGTATTTATTGGCTGTCTACTGTATACAGTAGATAAATGCAAAGAACTATAGGACTCCTTCCTAAGAGAGAAGGCATGCACGTAGAATTGTAATTGACATCCTACATTTCCAGCTTCTTGCTGGGTTCCTCTATCTGAATGTCTCACAGGTACCTTGACCTCAGTTGATCCAGAGCTTACTTCATGTGGTCATAGATTTCGAGCTGTAAGGAACCATTAATCCAGCCCCCTCACTTGACAGATGAGGAAACCGAGACACAAAGAGATTAAGTGACTTGCCCAGAGTCACATAGCTGGTAATTGTGGGATTTGAATGTAGGTTGTATTGAGTCCAACTTCTGCTAATACTCTCTCCTACTCTGTGCTGCCCACTCATTATTTTTCCCTGTAAGCTACCCTTTCTTCGAACTTCCCCTATTTCTATAGCTGGCAACGCCATCCTCCTAGTCACCTAGCCTTTAAACCTCATATTTGGCCCTTTGCTTTCATTCCTTTTTCATTCATTTACATCTAGTCCCTTGCCAAGCCCTGACTTTTCTCTCACCATAATATCTCTAATGTAACAGCCTCTTCTCTCTGTTCCACTGACAACACTCATGTGTTTCACCTTTCACCTTTAACCCATGGCCCAACGGCTCTCTTAAGGCTCTGACCTCTCTCTTCTTCAATCTGTCCTTCATGTAGCTGCCACAATAACCTTTGTAAAGCATGAGGCCCACCTAATCAAAATGTTGGGGGTACCATTACCTACAGCAGAGATGGCAAAAACGTGATCCCAGTGACACAAGGGCCACAACACTCCCCAGGGTGGCCTGAACCAGACTAAAATGCAGTAAATGAAATATTTAACAAAATAGATAAAAATACAATAAAGCAGATCATATTACATTTTAAAACTAAGTCAATATGCAGTCCAGTGAGATTTTCATGTCTGGATTAATGGCTCCCATTTCTATTGGAGTCTGATACCATTTACTAAATTGACTGGGAAGTTTTGTGTGTGTGTGTGTGTGTGTGTGTGTGTGTGTGTGTGTGTGTGTGTGTGTGTGTGTGTGTTTTAAATTGAATCACATTAGAACCCAAAGTGACTAGTATAGACCTGAACACAGAATAAATATTTGATAAACTCAGCACCTTAGTAGTGAAAAGGGTAGAATGCTAGACCTGATGCTGATAAGTCCCAAGTTCAAATCAGGTCTTATTACTTCTTAGCTCTGTGACCCTGAGCAAGTCATTGAATTTCTGTCTGTCTTAGTTTTCTCATCTGCAAAATGGGGATAAAAATGCCACTTACTTCCCATGGTTGATGATGTAAGAATAAAACAAGATTATTTTGTAAAATACTTTGTAAACTTTAAAGTCATATATAAATGCTAGCTAAGCTATTATTAGCATTTTTATGCCACTGTATTCTCAAACCTCATAAATATCACCATTTCTAATTTACACCTTTTGTTTTGGTATAATTAATAGTAGAGAGAGTGTTGAACGTGGAGTCGGAAAGACCAGTCAAATACTGCCTCAGGCACTTACTGGGCAGTTGTGTGATCCTGAATAAGTCACAGTTGCCCCCAGCTTCAATTTCTTCATCTGCAAAAAGGGAATAATAATAGTATGTATATCAGGGATGTCATGAGAATAGAGGATGGCACAGTGGGTAGAGCACTAGAGTCAGGAAAACCTGAGTTCAAATTTGGCTTCAGATACTTACTAGCTGTATGACCCTGGGCAAGTCACTTTACCCTGTTTGCCTCAGTTTCCTCATATATAAAACAAGCTAGAGAAGAAAATGGCAAACTACTCCAGTATCTTTGCCAAGAAAACCCCAAATGGGGTCACAAAGAGTCCAACATGATTGATACTGAACATTGTTAGTATTGTCATCAGGGTTGTTGTAAGAAAAATAAAGTAAGATATAAAGTGCTTTACAAATCTTAAATCACTACATAAATGTAATCTGTTGTTATTATTCAACAGTAAGACATTAACTTTAGAGTTCTAGAAAGTTCCTTATTTCTAACACTTTATGGAGCAAATTAGACCCCCTTTGAATCTTAGCAGCTAGTTTAAGCAGGAAACAATTATATTCAGTATCCACAAGTGAAGAAGGGAAAAATGCATGTAATAACAGGAGGAAGCATTTATTAAGTACCTACTCTGTGCTGAGTGCTACAGATGGAGAGGCAAAACATTAAAACATCCATGGAAATTATATTCACTTGACATAAATGTCTTAGAACAGAATGTCTCATGATATCTTAAACTCTGCAATCTCTAAGTGACACTAGTCCTTTCACTTACTGTATCTATATAATCTTAAGAATTGAAATATGACATTCCCAACAATAATTGACTCCTTCCTTGCTCAAGAACAAAATGACATTGAATTCATTTCAACAAACTTGTATCAGATATCTACTGTGTTCAATTCACTATGCATTGTGTTGGGAAAATATGAAGATTAATTAGCCATAGTTCTTGCCCACAGGGATTTTACCATCTAGCTGAGTATATAAAATTTTCACAAATAACTACCATTTAGAACAAAACATGACAAAAACAGCTTCTACATCACAAGATGTAGAACTGGAATGAACCTTTATTTTATAGATGAGGAAATGGAGGCCTAGAAAGGGGAACTTCATGCCCAAGGTCACAACCAGAAAGTAGAAGAACTACAAACTACCTTGTGACCTTGAACAAGTCACTTAATGCCCCTAGGACTTATTTTCATCATCTATAAAATTTGAGAACTATACAACATGAACTTTAAGGTCCTTAGTTCTGATTATATGAAATCAAATCCAGATTACTGTATACTCCAGTTATCATCCCCAAAGATGCAGCCCATTATAGATATGAAATGAATCCCATGTCACTACAAGAGCAAGGTAGGCAGGCTAGAAAGTATATTTTGCCAAGTTACAGATAATTTTAAAGGTGTCTTCCATATTTCCTCCTTATATGGATAATACTTCTACAATTCCCATCAAATATAAGGGAAAAGAAAAATAGTTGATAGCAAGAGTCAGGCATAATATCAGGAGACTGAGTGGTGTAGGGAAAATAATACTAACTAGGAGTTGGAAGCCTAGGATATCTACTGTTTCTTTGCTGTATGATCATGGACAAGTCACTTTACCCCTCTGAATCTCAGCTTCCTCCTCTCTTAAGGGTAATAGTACCTGCACTCTTTATTTCAATGGATGACTGTGAAGAAAGCAAAGTACAAACATAAGCTATTAATAAATTGATATATTTTCGAAGCAAAACCTTTTTTTTAGGGAGGAAGAGTGAATGGTATGAGATTTCTCCTGTGTATGCTACTAAGATTTGGAAGATAATACTGATGTCTTTGGAACCTGTAGAACTTTTAGCATAATAAATTGAACATGGAAACTACTTAATGTTTGATGAATGGATGGATGGATGAATGAGTGAATGAAAGACTGTGTACCCATTTTCCAATGTTTACTTGCATCCCTTCTGTTTCCAAAATTGCACATAAACTTACCTGAAGGCTATACCGTTTAGTGATGAATAGTATAATCCAAATCATTCAACATTGTTAGACAAAATTCAACTCAATTCAGCCAGTGTTTTATCACATGCTTCTGTGTGTAAGACCATAAGTGCTAAGTGCTAGGCATAGAAAAATGGAGAACTAAACAATGCCTGCCCTCAAGGAGTTTACATTCTATTGGGGAAAGGTACATCAAATTTGAAACAAAAACCAGTTAGTTAACCTTAAGAAATTTCTTAACATTTGGTAGGAAAGCCCTGATAGACCCATTTTATGGCAGAAATAATTCTACTTGAAACACACACATACACACACACACACAGAGTCACATCTTATATATATAAAATCTACGTGAAAATTGGATTATTCACTTATGAAAGCCCAAAAATAAATCCAAATTGATCCAAGGCTAAAACATTATTCATTTTTAAAACCCTTTCATTCTCTGACACTTTATCTATCACCTTCAGTTGGTTTTCACAGGGCAGATACTAGTTCCCAGCTCCTACCAGCTCTTAGCACCAAGTGTTGATCTGTGAAGTTGGTGGCCCCTAGACTGGTTCTACACCCACTGGTTCCTTGTGGCTCCCTAGTGATATCAGTTTTGAAATAGAAGGAACAAATTGCAGGTACTGGTGTAGCAGAATGGAGCAAACCCAGACAGGAGTCCTGCAGACAAGAAGATAAATCGAGTTTCAATAACATGTTACATAAATAGACTCTAGTGATGACCTTACATCACTCCACAGATAACTCTGCCTGGGTCTCAACCGTCAAAAGTTCGTTATGGAGTAAAAATAATTATCCTGCCTCCTTTCTCCCCACCATGTGTTCTTTTGCTGCTTGTCATTTGCATCTGTTACTGAGAAATGGAGTCTCATATTCTTTCTGATGCTACTCTGTTTTCGTAGAGTTTGGGGGCAAGAAATAATAACAGTAAAAAGAGCGTTCCTTTTTTATCCTTTTAAGAATCAGTTTTTGTGGGTTATCAAAGTGGCTTCAACTCAGGGGTGGGAACTCTGTCAAAGATGCTTAAAGTGTGAAGGGAGGAATGTGAGAGAATGTTACTTTGGTATAAGATTGTATTTATTCAGCAAGGGTTCAAAAAGCCTTCCCTATGCTGTCTTACATGTATACTGTTATATATGCTATTTATTACAGACTACTGAATTCTATTTTTTATTTAAAAATGAATTTTGAATGTATTGTCATGTGGAATAATATAATGGAAACTTGTGAATTATAGGAATTTCTATGCTTTGTTATAATATACGACTTCTACATTGGTTCATTGATGTCCCTTGAATGATATTCGTTTTCTCCTAATACATAATATAAGAGGCCCAAACACTAAGATACTTTCCATGGAACTTTTTGGAGTGAACATTTTTTTTGGAAATTATGGTGTTTGATATGAAAACATTTGAAGTGAAATCATCTATCATAAACCTTGATAAAAACTGATTTTATATCTCTAACCCTTAAGTTTGAAACATTTCATTTCATCATTTCCCAGAAAGAACACTGAATTCACCTATTTCCTGTTTTTATGCTAAATTACTATACATTTCCTCCATTTCTTCCTTTCTTGGAAACTGGACCATTGGAGAAGGTCTCCACTAAAACATTTCTCCCATGGTGTCTACATTTTCTGTAACATACATTAAGAATTGGAATTCTTGGACATGATTGCAATTGTATCTCCTTCCTTTGCTCAAGATTTGAACTCCTGTGCAAAATTTGATGGTACTGTTGAATATTTGATGATAAAAATAAAATAGCATGCAAGCTTCTTGAAATGTGCAAGAAATTCCTATCAAAATTCATGGAAAAACATCATTCTAGAGTAATCATTACTCATTACATCATTAGGTAGTTCCACATGACCAAATGTTCTAGATAATTCAAACTTGGTGTAGTACAGAGTTAGCCTCAGATTCAGCAAAATCAGATCAAATCCAGCCACTAATGTTTGTCATTGTTATTTAGTTGTTTCAATCATGTCCAACTCTTTGTGATCCCACTTGAGGTTTTATTGGCAAAGAAACTGAAGTGGTTTGCCATTTCCTTTGCCAGGTCATTTTATAGACGAGGAACTGAGACAAACAGGGATAAGTGACTTACCCAAAGTCACACACTACTAAAAAAAATGTCTGAGGCCAGATTTGAACTCAGGACATATGAGTCTTCTTGATTCCAGGCCCAGCTAACTACTTCACCATCTAGCTGATCCTACTACTAATATGTGCTGGTGTAGCAGAATGGAGCAAACCCAGACAGGAGTCCTGTCTGGCATATACAGACAGGTAGGTATGTATTTTAAGACCCTGGATAAGTCACTTAGCTTCTCAATGCCCCAGGCAACCCTCCAAAAATAAATTGTAGAACCGCTGCTACCTTGGTAGAGGCAGTTTCCTCTTTGGAAACTCCCTAATGAAGGAAACCAGAGGTATAGACCAAAAACTAAAACTTACTACTTTAAAAACCAACTTTAGTATTTTTAATGAAAATCTTTCTAAAATTTATCACATGCTTCTTTGCCTTCTTAAACATTTTAAAGTGTTCTTAATGATTAGAAATGTTTTATAATATGCATTCTCAGTCAGTCAATACAACAGGCACAGCATTGCATACTTTGTACCAGGCACTAGGGATACAAACTCATATATGAAAAGTCACTGCCCTCAGGAAACTTACATTCTATTAGGGGGACTGTAGGCCCCAAACTGCTGTACTTTTGAGATCTTGGGCCAGTTTTTCTAACTCTTGCTTGACTGTCTAGATGTCAGTTGGTGTCTCCTATTACCATCGGTATTGTTTCTGACCTGCTATTGAGAAGGGAAATGAGGTAACTAAGTTTGTTACAGTTATCTAAAATATGAGTAAATAGGCTCTGATTGATGTCTCCTGAAGATTGTGGACCACAAACTTTTAGGAGGTAGGACTTTATGGTTACTCCAGAGACTTTTATGTTTTTTTTCATGTTTTTAATGGGTTTTTATGGTTCTTTCTTGGATTTTGGATGTTGAAATTGATGTGATCGCCATAGATAAATGAGAGATTGTTTTAATAAGAGCTGAAAGTATTGTGACTATTTCAGTTTTATCATTTAAGAACATGGTAAAAGTCCCATGTATCTAATTTCCTTGTTTGCTATTAGTATTATTCTGATTGAAAGCATATGCTATAAGGCCATAACAGCAAGTTGTCTCCAACCTAAAGTAAGTAATATGTAATAATATTTATTTAGATAATATGCAAAAATATGCCTGTTAGTTTCCTTCTTGAAGCAGTTAGGTGGCACATTGGATAACATGCTGGGCCTGGGGTCAGGAAGCCCTGAATTCAAACCTGGCCTCAGACACTTACTAGTTGTGTGACTGTGGGCAAGTAACTTAACTTTTCCTGTTTCTTCATCTATAAAGTGTGGATAAGAATAACACCTACCTTCCAGGATTGTCATGAGGATCAAATGCAAAGTGTTTGGCACAATACCTAGCACATAGTGTTATCTAAGTGTTAGCCATTGTTAACACTGTTATTTTAGTAGTATTATAACAGTTGTACTGCAAGAAATCTTGGAAGAATTAGAGTTATTCTTGTAGAATGGGAAGATTTAGCTAATTTTAGCAGAGTGCCTGCACGGGGTAGATATTTAATAAATACCTATCAGTTGATGAAATGTTACTTATTTTTTTCTAAATGTACTCTTACTGAAAGAAACAAGGCTACTCTAGAATGCTGTCTTCTGGCTTTTGATGCTGTGCTCTTGGGAGGTGAGATGAAGGTCTTAGAGGAGCCCTTGACATCTGCAGAGTTGTCATAGAGAATTATCTCCACGTGTTGCTTTTTGGGAATCAAATTCATTTGGTGAATACACAGCCTCTTCCTGTTTTCCCAGGCCCTCTATATAATAACAGGAATGGACCACATCATTACTCTGTCTGCTAATCAACATTCTTGCTTTAAAATGTTGTTTTATAAGCCTCGGGTGGCTTATAATGTTAACAATGATAGCTAGCATTTTGGGCTATCAAACTGTTTACAGCCTATCAGATACTCATACATGACATGTTACTGGGCCAGAAGATGCTCAGGTTGTCAGGATGGCTACTATCCAATAAATGAAACTTGAAAGTGTAACAGAGTGACTGCCGTTAGAGAACAAGGAATTTCATATGGGAGACAGTGTGGTGCAATGGAAAGAACTTTGGAGTTATAGGGCTTGGGTTCAGACTCTATTATACTTGCTGCCTTTGTGTCCTTAGGTAAGTCATTTAACTTCTTCCTTGGACCTCAGTTTCCTCACTTGCAAAATGAGGGACTAGGACTAGACTATAGAACAAATTACAAAGCCTACTCTACCTCTGATTTCTCATTTTTTGTCTTGCTGTTCCTAGCATTTTATCCCAGTCCCTAGCACATAGTAGACCCTTATGAAGTATTTGTTGAATTGAATGGAATTTGGAATTACTGTTTTGCTTTTGTGCTATATTCTGAACCCTACCTAGAAGCATAAAAGAAGTGAAGTCCTGTCTTTCCTTCTTTCCTTCTCCTTCTCTCTCCCTTCCTCAGTCTATCCATAATACTACATTGGTGACTTTGGGGTAGCAAGTTCAGTTTGTGGTTAGCATCATAACACACAAAGCAGTTTACTAATTTGTTGTGCATCTAATATTCTTCATTTAACACATAGAACTGTGGGATTGAGGATCACAGATTTGGGGCTTAAAGGAAACTTAGAGATATTCTAGTTCTACTTCCTTCATTTTGCAGATAAAAAATGGAGGCTCAGAGAGGAAAGGAAATTGCCCAGAGTCACACAGCGAGGAGTTTCCTTGACAACAAACTCCATGCTCTTTTTCTTAGACTACAAATCATTCTGAAATCCTGCAATGAAATACTAAGTTGAATTAAGTCATTGTTATTATCTAAGTCTATTCTCAGGTGGCTTATAATGTTAACAATGATAGCTAGCATTTTGGGCTATCAAACCGTTCATACCCTTCTATCCAGCAATACCATTACTAGACCTGTGTCCCAAAAAGATAAAAGAAAAGGGAAAGGGACCTATATATACAAGAAAATTTTATAGCAGCTCTTTTTGTGGTGACAATGAATTGGAAATTGAAGGAATGTCCATTAGCTGAACAAGTTGTGGCATATGATTGTGATGGAGTACTACTGTGTTATAAGAAATGATTAGGGGGATGATTTCATAAGAAACTTGAGAAGATTTATATGAACTGATACAAAATGAAGTGATCAGAGCCAGGAGAATATTGTACACAGTAACAGCAATGTTGTAAAACCATTCAAGACAATGATCCATATCAATTCCAAAGGACCCACAATGAAAAATTCTGTTTACCTTCAAAGAGAGAACTGATGAAATCTGAGTGCACATTGAAGCATACCTTTTTCACTTTCTTTTTCTTTTTTTTTGCAACATGGAATATGGAAATATATTTTGTATGACTTCACATGTAATTGATATATTGTTCACCTTCTCAGTAGGTGTAGGAGGGGCAGGAGAAAGGGAGAGAATTTGGAACTCAAATTTGAAAAAATGTTAATGTTAAAAAATTGAGTTAAAAAAACAAAATACCCAGTCCTGTTAAAAACCCTAGAAAGCTTAGGAATAAATGGAACATCTCTTAAAATTATAAGTAGTAACTATGTAAAATCCAGGGCAAGCATTATCAGTAATGGGGATAAACTATAAGCCTTCCCAATAAGATCAGAGCAAAGCAAGGATTTTCATTGTCATCACTGTTGTTAGCATTGTACTAGAAATGCTAGCTATAATTGAAGAAATAAGATAGGCAATGAAGAAATTTATCACTCTTTGCAAACGATATGATGATTTACTAAAATCAAATTAACTACACTTTAAGGTTCACAAAGTGCTTTACAGATATTATCTCATTTTATCTCACAGCAACCCTGATATAGGTACTATTGTTATCCCATTTTATAGGTGAGGAAACTGAGGCAGAAAGGGATCAATTGACTTGTCCATGGTTATATAGCTAGCAAGTGTCTAGGGCCAGATTTGAACTCAAGACTTCAGGTACAACATTCTGTCTACTGTGCTACCTAGCTGCCTTAGGATTATGAAGGCAATAACCTCTTTTCAATGATTATTCAAAACTACTAGATAAACATTTTTTCATATGGACATTTGAAATAAACTTTTCCTCCAGATGAAAGCTACCAAGATCAAACAATGTAGGTACTATGTCTTTTTTTTTTTTGCACAAACCACATTTTGAGGACCTAGAATCATTTGTTCAATCAACAATCATGTTCTAGACACTTGGGGCAAATATGAAAGAAAGTCCCTGCCCTGAAGGAGCTTACATCCTGCCATGGCAGAGTACTCCTTTGACAATCTGGTGAAGCCTATGGACTTCAGAATAATGGGGTTTTTATTCATAATTGAAGAAAATGCTAAATTTCAGTTAGAGGTTGGTAAAAATAAAAATGTAATTTTTCCCCCTTCCAAGTCCACAGACCCCTTAAAATCTTGGCTGTAGTCCTCAGGTTAAAAATTCCTGTGCCGGGCAAAAACAACACATTCACCAAGAACTTAAAACAAGGACAAGGAGGTGATACTGGAGTTGAGCCTTAAAGGAAGCTGGGAATTCCAAGGGGCAGATCTGAGGAGGGAGAGCATTCCAGGCTTTTGGAGGAGCCTGTGCAAAGGCACACAAGTGGGAGATGGACTAGCCTGTGTGAGCCAAAGAAGACCAATTTAGCTATACAGTAGAGCAACTGCAAGGGAGGAGTAACAGGAAGTCCTATGTAATCTGCGTGGAATGATGGGCTGGAATAACCCCTGCTCTTCTTGTGTCTTAGCTTTAAAATGTGGCTGTTGTGGTGACATCTGCTCAGGTCAGAACCTCCCCCCTAACCTATTACGGAACTTTAAAATCACACTTTAGTTTTACCAAGAAACATAATGACAAATGCAAGGGAAAGTGACAGATCCAGAGAAATAAAGGAGGCTGCTCACATCTATCCTGCCTCTCACGTCGTGCCAAGTAGAGATGATGTCAGTCAAGGGGTACCCTGCCTTTTGTGAGAAAGTCTTTTTTGGTAATTAGTTTTTACTATACTAGTGTGAGACAGGGAATCTTGGCTACTGTTCAGCTTTTAGACACAGAAAACCAGAATTCAGAGATGGGAAAACGAGTTGGCACAGTGAGCTGGACAAAATAAAAACTCAGACACTTTATGGTTCATTCATACTACTATGGTATTTATTTTTCATTTTGTTCTATTTTTTAATAATTGGCATTTAATTCTCATCAATATCCTTTAAAATGTCTAAAAACCATAGCAAGCCATCTTTGAAGTCCCAGGGTTCATTCCTCTCAAACTTTGAGTGCATATGCTTACATGATGTCTGTATATGTAATAATTCTATTAGAGAAAAGGCGCTATACCAGCTAAACACTTTCAGCCACAGCTTCTATTACCAGAGGTAGAAATTAGATTGGAGATAAAGGGATACTTTCCAGGATTTTTGAAAAAGAATATTATGCCATGAAATATTATTAAATACTAACTAAAATAACATCAGAAATATCTGGGTCTGGGAGTCATCAGCAAACATCATCATAAGTAAACATTTATTAATCACCTACTTTGTACAAAGAAACATGCTAAAAATGGGAAATACTGGAAGTTTAGATAAGATGGATTCCATCAAATAATAATTCATAAAGATAGTCAAAAGGGTTGAAGTGGGAGATAGGAGGCACAGGTGCTCACTTAGGGAAGGATCTGGAGGAAGGGAGTTTTATCAGGTAGATTTGTGAAAGAAAATCCTGGCAATAGTACATAAACTTTAATTCAGAGATCATTGATTTAGCATCTACTATGTTCCAGACTCTAAGTACAGAAAATGCAGAGACCAGAGGTGGTATAGGATAGACATAATGTGTAAACAGAAGAATAAATACAAAACATAGGCAAGTGAAATACAAAATATAGAAAGTGAAATGCAAAATACAGGCAAAGTACTTTGTGAGTAGTAGGGGTGGAGCAATTGCTTTGCCTCCGTTAGCTTCCTAAAATAGCCCAATTTCTACCACACACTTCCCCAGAGAATACAGTAAGGTCATGGAGGTATAATTCCAGAGATTTCTGTCTCCTCTCAACATATCTCAGTACCTTACAACTCTTACCAGAGTGTTGTTTTTTTAAGATGATGAAATCTTTCATTCCATAGTTTGGTTAAAATGCAAATTCCCAGTCAAGGTAGCACTAACAGAAACCCACTCGCACTTAAGTATAAATGTCTTACATTGATTATTTCCTTTTTTTAAGAAACAAAGTTTTAGGGAGCTTGAAGGCACCATAACTTGAACAAGGAGAGGGACCCAACAGAAGCTGCAAAGGTTCAAAGGAAAAAGAAGCTAGGGAGACAAGACAAAATTCTCTAACTTACACCAGCATGTACTAGAACTATTTTAACTTCCTTTGTGTGGGGACAAATAAAATATCTTTTAAAGTATGGGCAAATTAAACCATTGAATACATGTCACCTGCTGCTGCTGATTTAGGAGAGGGAATGTTTCCTTTGCTTACATTTTCACATGGCCAATCATTAAAAAGTAGTTTGACTGCCAGAAAATTCATTGAGATACCTAATAATAAATTAATATTACTAGACCATTAAGATCTGTTTATGCTTTGTTGACCCTATTTTTAATAGTCATTCACTCCACTGACGAGTACTATTAAGCACTTAGTGTGTTGGTTGATTGATTGATTGATTGATTGAAGTCACTTCATGTCTCTGGCTCTTAGATTCCTCATCTTTAAAATTTAAGGGTTACATGAGATGGTTCTGTGCCTTTCCAGCTCTAAATCTTTGATTCTACAACCTCGTGATCTAGTGAAGCAGGGAGGGATTGAGTCTTTGTTGGGAAAGTCCATACTGAACATCATGGATCTTTGTTATGAAGGGTTACTTTGCTATAGTGTTTGATCTCTACACTCTTCAACCTTAATTCAAAGTTCAGTTTGTCATAGGAATATCAGCATGAAAATAAACCAATTGTCAGAGAGTGCCACTAAAAACAAAGGTGTTTGCAACAGATAGCCTTCTGCCTTATGTGAAAGGAACACTAGATAAAGTTCTCAGTGTAACCTGGACTTCTGGAAAATAGAGAAGAGGAAATTCTGTACATTAATTCTAAAACCTACACTAGCAAAGGGAACTTTCCATCTCAATTCACAAACACTGGATGTAATTAATGGATTGGAAAGACCTACCAAACGGTCCTGCCTGCTACTAACTTCAGCAGAAATCCTGGGCAAATGATAGATGAGAAATGTGATCTTATCAGCTTTCAAACTCATCATGTAACAAGAACTTAAAAACTTATCCAAAAACTTATCCTTGACTAATCACTCCACTTTGAATGTTTTCAAAAGTCTAATTCAAATTATTATGCTTACCCTAATTATTATGACCCCTAAGTTTCAAGTGATTCTATCTTTATTCCCTCCCTCCCACTTATCTAAATGACTGTTGTTCTATGTCTCAGGCCTCACCAAGTTCATCCTTAGGAATTGATTAGCCCAGTCTTTGTACCTGTCTTTAATTCAGGTTTCTGTTTCAATGGAGTAAGCATTCCTAATCTTTGTAAATGCCCCAGAAAAACTAAGAGTAGAACAAATACAGCCTTAGTGATGTGAGGTTTAAGTGTTCACGATTTTTGTAGGATCACAGATCTAGAACATAGGATCCTCAGAAATCCTCTGTTCCAACCACCTCATTTTGAAGATGAGGGAACTGAGACCTTAAATCACACAGCTGGTAAGTGTCAGAATCAGAACTTGAACCCAGGATCTTTGAATATAGAATGGGTGCTCTTACCACCCCTCTGGCAGATTCCAGTCTCTTGGAATCTCTTGATATTTTTGGTGAGCAAGTCAGTTTCCTCATTTCTAAAATGGCGTGATTGAACTGTGTTGTTTCTGACATCCTACCCAGCTCAAAACTTCTGAGCATCTCTATAAGTAGCTGGAAAAAAATCATCACTTAATTGAAGGGTCACCTGGTCCCATTCATGGTATTTTTGAATTTTTTGAAAATTGATTTAGAGGCCAGGAAAACCGTGTGTTCTGGGCATTTTTTGTTTTGAAGGGAGGGGGGTGGTGCTAAGCCACCAAATGCAATTCCTTACTCTTGCTTCCTTTTCTGTCACTTCTCCATAATTCTTAGTATTTCAGTTGGGCCGCTGTCTCCCTGCTGCTTCCTCTTTTCCTACATTCCTATATTTCATTATTTGCACTTGTTCCTCTTCTAGGGCTTTTACAATACTGACAGGAGGATGTGGAAACCCAGTTACAATATGACACACAGGCTTCAGTGTCACAATCGCTGGCGTTCAGTGCTACCTTCTGGAGCCTGGGGAAGAAGGATGTGTGCTTCTGGGTGGTGTGAGTGAAGTGGAGGGAAGAGGAAGATAAATTGTGTGGAGAGAGGAGATGACAGAATGTGGAACTTAAAGCTTCTGGAAACCTAACGCCTGCAGGAAACTAGGATTCTCTGGGCTGTTTGTTTTTAAAGTGTGATTGCCCAATTATTATGGAAACCAAACATAGGCTGGAACACAATCCAGCTTAGCTACTAAAAATGATGGAGCTGAGATAGAGATCCAACTTTAAGGTCCCCGGATTTTGTTTTCATCTTAAATACTAAGATTGGAAATAATTATAGTGTTTTCAGTATGATTATCTAACCATGCCAATTGATTGCTTCATAAGAGTTAAGGTTTCTGTGCATCTGTTGCTAAGCAAGGCTGAGTTGATTTAATAAACGTGATCCAATATTAAGCTGCTTAATCATATAGCTTGTATTTTCGTACCTTTAAAATGGGAAGGCACTACTGGAGCTGGGTTTTGCTTTATTTTGTTTTGTTTTTACAACTTTCCAGTGGATATTTGATGAATTCAATCCATCCCAATTCAACATAAGTTTTTTGAAGCACCTACTGTGTGCAGAGCACTGTGCTAGGTGCTGAGGATTCAAAAAAGCCCCCAAGGAGCTTATATTCCACTTGGAGTAGGGGCTGGAGGACAGGGAGTTAGCAGACAACATGTGCAAAAGTAAATATATAAATTAAAGCTAAGTAATTTCAAGAGAGAATGCTAATAACTAAGGGGATGGAGGACAGGCCTCATCTGAGAGATGACACTTTTGTTGTACTTTGAAAAAAGCTAAGGATTCTCTCAAGTGATAGTAAGGTGGAGTGGAATGCATTCCAGACATGGCAAAATACATGTACAAAGATGGGGAGGGAGGAAATATAATGTCTTGTATGGGAAACAGCTTGATCAGTTTGATTGGAACAGAAAAGTATGAAAAACAAAGTAATATAAATAATAATGGAATGGTCATAGGGCTTTAAATGCTACAGTAAGGATTATTTATTTTATCCTAGAGGTAATAGGGAGCCATTTGAAGATTTTTGAGGACTATCAATTTGGCAGCTGTATAGAAGCTGGATTAGAGAGAGAGAAGAAGAAATTTAAGGCAGAGAGACCAAATGGTAAACTCAGTAGTCCAGCTGAGAGGTGATGAAGGCCTCAGCCAAGGCAGAGGCTGTGAGAATGGTGAGAAGGAAATAAAAGAAAGAGATTCTGGGAGGTAGGGTAGAATAGATTTGGAATCTGTTTGGACATGAGAACTGAGGAAGAATAGGTCGTTAAGAGAGACTCCAAAATGGCAGAACTGAGTGACTATAAAAAAGGTGGTGCCATCAGTAGAACTGGGTGGGGAACTTGGGAGAAGAAATGGCATTTGGGGAAAATATAATGGATTCTCTTTTGAACATGTTGAGTTTAAGATAACTATCAGACATCTAGATGGAGATGTCTAGCAGGCAGTTGACAATAAAGGATGGGAGTTCAGGAGAAAGTAAGGCCAGATATATAAATTTAAGAGTTGTACAAAAGGATGACAACTGAACCTTGGGAGCTAACGAGACCACCAAGTTAAAGAGAATATAGAGGCAAGGAGGGCCCAGAATAGAGCTTGGGGGCACCCATACTTGGTGGACGAGAAGAGGAAGATGATCCAATAAAGAGAACTGAGAAGGAATGGTCATACAGATAGGAGGAAAACCAAGAGTGAGCAGGGTAACGTAAGCCAAGGGAGGAGAGAATGTTAGGAGCAGGGAGGGGGTGGAGGAGAGTGAATCCAAACACTATTAAAAGCTTTGGAGAGGTCAGATTAAATTTAACAATCGGGAAAACTGAAGGAGAAAATAACCGTCAGTGGGTGACCCAGATATTTAGAAGGAATTTTGAATCAAGCAGAGCTTTAGGACTTTTCCAGACAACAAACGAATCTGATATCTTCTAGAGAAAACTGTGTATGTATTGCTGCTGAGAGAGATTGGGAATTTTTTAAAGAAATTCGAGGAAGCCAGAGGCTTCTGGGGAATTTGTGAATTACAGAGAAGGGATATCTCATTTCCCAGCCAACGGTTGACTCCTTAATTGGCCAAATACTGTGAAAAACCAACTATCAACTTGCAACTTACCAGGTTAGCTATTAAACAGAATGGAACTTAAAATGTGAATCCAACTTCAATTTTCTAGGAATTTGTTCTTCAGTTCATAAAAAGGCTTGTAATTGTCATTTGCTATTTTTATGCCAAGCTGGCTATTAGGCAGTGTGGTGTAATGGAAAGATATGGAGTAGTGACCTGCCTTAACCACCTCTCTGTCATGGGTAAGTCATAGCTTCTCTGGGTTTCAGTTTCCTCAAAGAGTAAAATTCTAATCAGAATACTAAAATGTCCTACTCACACTTCTGTGTGCTTGTTAAAGGATTGAGGAAAGGAGACCTGATTTCAGAAGGCTATAGGACCTTTTATACTTTACTTTGAGTGGGCTTCGTTTTAATGACACAACAAAGTATTTGCAGAACTTCATTCTCCATGGCCATTGGCAATTG
Organism: Gymnobelideus leadbeateri; assembly: GCA_011680675.1. Taxonomy (NCBI): domain Eukaryota; kingdom Metazoa; phylum Chordata; class Mammalia; order Diprotodontia; family Petauridae; genus Gymnobelideus; species Gymnobelideus leadbeateri. Next base: position 150,842 of record WOXC01007550.1, read on the forward strand.
ATTATGGAAGGAGGGTTCACTTTATTTGGACCCTCCACTTTACCCTCCCTTTCCTAGTCTGACCCAGCCAAGTCATGATCCAGGTCATCCTGTCACCCTCTTTTTTTTCAGCCCCATTTTCCTTTTGCTGTTGCTCTCCACCTATCCTCTCCCTGGCCTTTTGTCCACATTGACTAGACAGATTGTGAGTAAACAGACGGTGGACATTGACTGAATTACTTATTCTCTATGTATCCACTTGTAATAATGGCCTTGACCTTAGGCTTTAGTAATCTGTATCACTATTGCTTTCTTCATTCATATGAATAAACTCCCCGTACTGTTGTAGAAACACTTTCAGTAAAGAGGGAATTTGTTTTAAAATGTCATATGTTTGATGACAAATACTTTAACAGAAAACAAATTTAGAAGATGGCATCCTCTGGTTCTTTCAGGCTGCTTAGGAATCATTTTCTAACCTTGTTTGAACCTGCATATTTTATGAGATAATCACGATGGCTCATTTCTATAATGCTTTAAGGGATTTCTGCCCAAAGACAATGTAAGTAGGGCAGTGTTGATGTTCATCCCCATTTTACAGTTGGAAGAAAATGAGAGATACATGGATAGTTAGATTTGTGTTATATATGTGACACACATGTTACATGTGTGTGGATATACCCATACAGTGTCCCCAAAGTCTTAGAGTAGGTTTTAAGATTTAATAGCTTTTAATAGGACACCTTGTATAGCAGTATGTGTGTGTGTGTGTGTGTGTGTATCATCTATACATGAATAACATACACATACATACTGTGTTTGTATAGCAGCTAGGTGACTTAGTGGGTAGAACATTAGATCTGGATTCAGGAAGACCTGAGTTCGAATGTGGCCTCAAGCATTTATTAACTGTGTGACCCTGGGCAAATCACTTTAACTCTTGTTTGTCTTAATTCACCGGAGAAGGAAATGTCAAAGCAAGCTATCTTTGCTAAGAAAATCCCATACAGGATCATAAAGAATCAGACATGACTGAACAGCAGCGTGTGTGTGTGTGTGTGTGTGTGTGTGTGTGTGTGTGTGTGTATTTCTGAAGAGATGCCACACAATACAGTGGACAGAGAGCCAAGCTCAGAGTCAGAAAGGTCTGGGTTTGAGGTATCCCTTTAATATCTACTGGTTTTCTAAGTCTTAGAAAGTTATCTAATCTGTCAGTGCCTCAGACAATTGAGTAAGACTGTAAGCAGAGCAGGTGCCAGGTAATGTTAATAGAGAAAGTTCCTCACCGGGAAGTTTGTATCTTCGTGAAATTCCAGGTCTTATGCACACACACACACACACACACACACACACACACACACACACACACACACACACACACACACACACACACACCATTAAGTTTAGCAAAGCATTTTGTGTGCATGGTCTTTTCATCTTTATCACAACCCTGTGAGTTAGATACTATATATTAATTATCTCCATTTGGTAGGTGAGGACATCAAGGCCAGAAAAGTTAAGTGATTTGCCTGTAATTACACAGCCAGAAACTATCTTGGGTGGTATTCAAACCAGCTTTCTCCTGATTCCATGCACACCATTCTTTGAACCACCAGCTCTTGCATGAACTATGGCAGTAGCTTCATAATTGGTCTCCCTGCTTTCTGGCTCTCCCCTCTTCAATCCATCCTCCACAGTTTTCTAGAGATGCTTCTTAAGATGCAAGTCTTCAGAATACTAAATCTTCAGTGGCTCCCTATTGCCATTAAGATAAAATACAAATTTGCTATGTAAGGCATATACTATCTGGCTTCCACTGACCTTTCCAGCCTTATTTTACATTATTTCCCTTAATTCTCTCAATGTTCCCCCCTAATTAGCTGTTCTCTGAACTCCATATTCCAACTCTGGTTTCCATGCATTCACAGAAGCCATCTCCAATGTCTGGAATGTATTCTGACCTCTTCTCTGCCTCTCAGAATCTTCATATTCATTTAAGACTTAGGTCCAGTGCCACCTATTCTGTGGAGCCTTTCTTGATCTCCACAATCACTACTGCCCTGTACCTCCTCAGATTAACCAGAATCTATTGATCTTTGCTCATGTTGTGCCTTCCCCAGTAGAATGTAAACTCCTTGAGGACTTTTTATGTATATGCTGTTTTATTTTTTTTTGCCTTTTTATCCCTCACAACTAATTTAGTGTCTTGAACATAGGGATGGGACCTGGACCTATGATTTCATTGACCTAGGGAGGTCACAGTGAGGACCTTCCTCTATCAGTACAGGTCAGCACCCTTTAGGCAACTTAAAGTCTTTGAGAATTGCCTAGAGTACTCAGAGTACTCTTGACTCTCCCAAGTTCACAGAGCTAGTATGTGACAAAGATAGCACTTGAACCTAGGTCTTTCAGGTTTCCAGGCCATCTGTCTATCCAATATTCCATAGCACATAGTAGGTACTTAATTAAAAGATGTTTGAAATGGGAGAACTTCCACTGTCAGCAAATGGTAGCCATCCCAATGATTAGTATCATCCCCCCTGCCATTAACCTGACACTGAAGCTGCCTTCAGCCCCCATCATCTGCATACAAATGTCCCCTGAACTGGCACTGTGAGAACTAGCAAATAATCCAGGAAAGTTCATTTATATTTTGATAAGATAACTACTTACATGTACAGTGTTTTGCAATTTATTTTGCCAGAATGAAGCAATAAGCTGATACCAAGTAATTTTAGAGGAAAATGGTTGAATCTCTTCTTTCAAGGAAATGATAAAGATGGTGAGGATGGTGGTGGGGGTGGTTTACACTCTCTCAGTCTCACATCTCTTATCTCAATTTTTCTCACAGCCACCCAGAATTTACCAGAGGTAGGTGTTACTGCCATTCAGGTTTCCACAGCAAGCAAATTAGATAATAGATATGCCCATTATGACCCCAAGACTTCTGGTAGACAATGTTACCACAGTAAAGATCAGTAAATGCATGGATTTCATTATTGCTTTTAAGTATCATAAGCACACTGGTCTATTTATTTAGTATTTTTGTGTCATTCACTGGCCATAGAAAAAGAAGGTCCCTGGAAACTGGGTGACTACTTGTCAAGGGACATTCTGGAATGTACCCTACTGTGGTACTCATGCTTCCTTCTGATGCTGAACTTGTGTGAAGTAGGGTACCACTAACATCCTTGAACTTTCTGACCTAGAATATAAAATACACTGTTAAAACACAGTGAATTCATCTTAAATTCGTGGTGCCTATAGATAAAGAAATAAATGATTTAGAGTATTCCTCCTAACATAATTCTGTTTCAGTTATAAGCCAGTGTAACCTTCTGTTTTTAGTCTATGTTCCATTCATGTATTTTAGGCAGGTGAATAGTCATAGCTACATCCAGTCCAAAATATCCCGGGCCTGGATGCTTTTGCCAAGCCCAGCCCAATTTCCATGTCACACGTTGCCAAACTGGAAGGCATGTTGTCACCATGTTGTCACCTTCCCCAAACCACTTACTATTAGAAAAGTTAGCCTTTGGGTGGCTAGGTGGCGCAGTGAGTAGAGTGCTGGCCCTGGAGTCAGAAGGACCTGAGTTCAGATCCGGCCTTAGACACTTAACACACACAAACAAACAAACAAAAAAAACAACCTAGCCGTGTGAACTTGGGCAAGTTACTTAACCCCAATTGCCCTCCAAAAAGCAAAAAAAAAAAAAAAAGTTAGACTTCCCTCACAGCTGATATTTACAAACAGAAGCATCCTTCGGAAACACTTAAAAAATTCCTTCTGTGATTACAAGTACCAAGTGTTATTTGATGTATTTAGTGACAATGAAAATTCAGTTGGGGTGATTTATCCATGTGGTCTCCCCCATGACAGGTTCATAGAATTTGGATTTCAGAGGCATGCTCCAAATAATCATAATCAGTTAATCCAACCCTCACTCTTCTGCCCCATCATTTTATAGATAAGGAAACTGAAGGAGCAAATTATTGGTCTAGAGTTGGAAAGAGCTTCAGCGGCCAGTCACATCAGGGTCAGGCTGGGTGGCTGAATGATTTGTCCAAGGTCAAACAAAGAGTAAGCAGCAGAGATGGGGATTTGCATTTGGGTCTTCTAACTCTAGGGCCAGTATTCTTTCTAGAGTATCAAGCTAAGAAGTCCAGGGCCATGCCTAAGATCACAGAGGTAGAAAGTAACAGAGTCAAGTTTCAAACCCAGGTCTTAGGAGTCCAAGTTGGCAAAACAACTAAAATGGTAACAATAGTAATGAAACAACAACAACAACTGACATTTCTATCTATAGCACTATAAGGTTCACAAAGCACAGGGCATGTATCATCTTATCCAGGGGTGGGGAATCTACAGCCTTGAGGCCACATGTGGCCCTCTAGGTCCTCAAGTGTGGCCCTTTGACTGAATCCAGACTTAAATGACATCAAAGGGCTACATTTGAGGACCTAGAGGGCCACATACGTCCTCCAGGCCACAGGTTCCCCACCCCTGATCTTATCAATTAGTCACTCAACAAGCATTTATTGGGCTTTTACTATGTTCCAGGCACTTTGCTAAGCACTGGAAATACAAAAATAAGCAAAAAAAAAATATTTGAGCCTCACATCAACCCTGTGAAATAAGCTCTCCTTGATTATTATATCCATGTAACAAATGAGGAAACAGCCTTAGAGAGGTTCTGTGACTGGTCCATGGCACAGAGATAATCATTATCAGTGTCAGAATTGGAACCCAGGCCTTCCTGACTCAAGTCTAGCATTCTATCCTTTATATACCATCCTACTTATAGTGAGGCGATTCAATTCAGTTCAACAAGCATTTATTAAGTACTAATTAAGGAGAAAGGACAGCATCATGGATTAAGGACATAAAGGATTAAAAGGAAAGAGCCCAAGTATGGTGGAGTAGAGAAAGGGTTCAGGTGAGCTCTTCCAACATTACTCTCCAAACAACTTTACAATAATGCCTTAAATAGAATTCTGGAGTGGCAGAGTCAACAGAAGGTCAGAATGAGCCATTTTTCCAGCCCAAGACAAAATAGGACATCGGGGTGGAGGAATAGGGGAGAAGGCCAGCCTGGAATACATGTAGATGAAACACTAGTGGTGGGACTAGGTGGTGGCAACAGAAGCAGCAGCAACTTTGAGAGTTCTCAAGCTAGAGACAGTAAGGAAATGTGTCAGCTGATAAGAAAGAGATTATAAGGGGACCCCATGTGCTAGCAATAGACATAGGACTACATGCCATTTGCAAACTACTTTGCCTATACCTACTTCTGAGTCATAGCTCAAGAGACGGAGTAACATTTTCAGTTAAGAGGGAATGGAAGTTGTGAGAAAAAAATAATCACTTTCAGTCCAAAGGGATCAGGGACCCTGAAGAACAGGGTTGTTTCTAGTCCCAAGGGAACAGGATCCCTGAAGAGCAGTATCAATTACAGTCAGGGGTCCTTTCTGGGTAAGAACTAGAGTACAAACCAGTAGAGCACTGACCGCACCTCTCCCCAGATCACACCACTTCAGAAGCACCAAAAACTTCCAAACTCCTATAACTAGCTTTAGAAATATCAGTGTGAAAAAATCCTGAAGCTTAACACAGCACACACACACACACACACACACACACACACACACACACACACACACACACACAGGGTCAGGGAACAGAGCCCAACATTAAAACGAAGTTCCAAGTTAGAAATATGGTGGCAAAATGAGCAATCAAAAAGAAAGGAAAGAATCTGATCATAAAAAGCTACTACAGTGAAAGAGCAAAACACAAACAGAAGAAGATAATAAAGTCAAAACATCTATAAGCAAAGCTTCAAAGAAAAAGTGTGAATTGGACACAAGCCACAAGAATTTCTGGAAGACTTAAAAAATTATTTTTAAAATCAAATTAGAGTGATAGAGGAAAAAAATAGGTGAGGAAAGGAAAGAAAGAAAATAATGAAAAAATAACAATAGCTTGGTAAAAGAGTCACCAAAAATACTGAAGAAAAATTACTTCTAAAAAAAGCAGAATTGGCCAAATGGGAAAAAAGATGCAAGAGTTTACTGAATAAAATAATTACTTAAAAATTAGAATTGGGCAAGTAGAAGTTAATGACTTACAGACATCAAGAAAAAATAAAAATAAGTCAAAAGAATGAAAAAATAGAGGGGAAAAGTATGAATTACCTGGGAAACATATTGAGGAAAGATAATTTTAGAATTTTTGGAACTATCTGAAAGCCATGATCAAGATAGCACATTTCAAAAAAATTATGAAGTACAACTGCTCCTATATCCTGTAATCAGAGAGCAAAATAGATATTGAAGCAATATATAGATTACCATTTGAAAGAGATCCCAATATGAAGACTCATTCCAGGTTAAAGAAAAACTATTTTTAGCGGTCAGCAAGAAACCATTTGAATATTATGGAATTGGAGTCAAGATCACACAAGATTTAGCACCTACCAAATTAAAGGAGCAGAAGATTTGAAATATGACATTCCAGAAGGCAAAAGAGCTGGGATTGCAACCAAGAATAACATACCCTTCAAAATTGAGTATAAATTACTCAAAATTAGAAAATGGATATTTAATGAAATAAAGTACTTCTAAGCATTCCTGATGAAAAGACCAGAACTGACCAGAGACTTTGAAATACAAGACTCAGAGAAGCATAAAAAGGTAAACATGAAAGCAAAATCATAATAGACTCAGTAAGGCTAAACTATTTACCTTTCTATATAGGAAAATGAGCCACGTATCTTCTAAGAACTTTACCATTATTAGGATAGTTGGAAAGATTCTACATAGAAAGAGGATATGAGAATGAGTTGATTGTATTGGGATGATGTAAAAAAATTAAAAAGAAAGAGGGATGCCTTGGGAGAAGGGGAAAGGAGAGGAAGAATGGGGAAAAGTATCTCACATAAAAGAGGCACACAAGGAATAACTTTCACATTGGAAGGGGAAATGATGAGGGAGGGAAGATTTGAACCTTACATATATATGTATATATGTATGTATACAGATACTCAATTGGTAATAGAAATCTATCTTGCCCAACAGGGAAACAGGAAAAGGGAATAAGGGAAAGAGGAGGGTGATAAAGGGCAGGGAAGATAACAGAAGGCAGTGATCAGAAGCAAAGCAGACTTGGGAGGAGTAAAAGGATAAAAAGAACAAAAGAAGGATAAACAGAAAAAGAATGGAAGGAAATGCCCAGTTAGTAATAATAACTGTGAATGTGAATAGGATGAACTCATTCCTGAAGCAGAAAGTAGAATGGATTAAAATCTGTAATCCAATAGTATATTTTTTTACAAGAAACACACTTGAAACAAAGAGTTGCACACAGAGTTAAAAGAAAGGGCTAGGGCAGAATCTGTTATTAATCAGCAAAAGTAAAAAAAAAAAAGCCAGGTATGGTAATGGGGACCTCAGACAAAGCAAAAGCAAAAACAGATCTAATTAAGAGACAAGGAGAGAAGCCACATTTTGCTAAAAGGTACTCATGGACAGTGTAGTAATAACTAAACATATATGCCCTAAATGGTATAGCATCCAAATCTTAAAGGAAAAGTTAAATGAGTTACAGAAGGATATAGACAGTAAAACTATACTAGTGGGAGAACTCAACATTCCCTCTCAGAACTAGATAAATCTAATTTTTAAAAAAGAAAGAAGTTGGGGCGGCTAGGTGGCGCAGTGAGTAGAGCGTCAGCTCTGGAGTCAGAAGGACCCGAGTTTGGATCTGACCTCAGACATTTAATGCACACCCAAACAATACCTAGCCGTGTGACCTTGGGCAAGTTACTTAACCCCAATTGCCCTCCAAAAAAAAAAAAGAAAGAAGTTAAAATGAATAGAATTTTGGAACAGTTAGGTATGATAGACCTCTAGAGAAAACTGAATGGGAACAGAAATAAATATACTTTTTCTGAGCTGTATATGGCACCTTCACAAAAATTGACTATGTATTAGGGCATAAAAACCTCATAAGCAAGTGTAGAAAAGCAGAAATATTACGTGGTCCTTTTCCAGACAGCAATGCCTTAAAAATTACATTTAATAAAGAATCATGAGAAGATAAAGTGAAAGTCAGTTTGAAACTAAATCTAATCCTAAACAATGAATAGATAAAAAAAATTATAGAAATAATCAGTAATTTTGATTATTGAATGATAGCAATGAGATAACATACTAAAATTTGTGAAATGCAGCCAAAACAGGACTTAGGAGAAAATATGTATTTCTAAATGTCTGCATCAATAAAAGAGAAAAAGAGTAGATCAGTGAATTAGGCATGCAAATAAAAGAGCAACAACTAGGAAAAGACAAAATAAATTAAAATCCCTAATTAAATACAAAAATGTGTTGTTTGAATGTTTGAAAAATCAAAGGAGGGATTCATAAAATTGAAAGTAAAAAACAAAAACACAACATACCTTTGAACTAATAAATAAAACCAGGAACTGGTTTTATGGGGGAGGGGGAAGGGACATTTATTTATTAAAAAAAGAAAAGAAAAAGAAAAATCACCAGAACCAAAAATTTAAAAGGGTGAATGGTAGTATCTATAAGGATGAAATTAAAGCAATTATTAGGAGTTATTTTGCCCAATTATATGCCAATAAAAGTGACAATCTAAATGAACTGGATCAATGTTTACAAAAATATAAGCTGTTCAGATTAACAGAATGGGAAATAGAATACTTAACTTAACAAATTGAACAAGCCATCAGTGAGCTTCCTAAGGAAAAAAATCCTCAGGACAGATATATTTACAAATGAATTCTACCAAACGTTTAAGGAAAAATTAATTCCAATACTATATAAACTCTTTAAAAAAAAAAACAGGTAAAGAAGGAGTCCTGTCAAATTTCACTTTATGACATAAATATGACTGATATCTAAATCAGGAAGAATTAAAACACTGAAAGAGAACTGTTGACCAATTTCCTTACTGAATATTGATGCAACAATTTTAAATAACATACTAGAAAGGTGATTACAGCAATATATCACAATGGTCATACACTATGACCCAGGTGAGATTCACACCAGGAATGCAGGGCAGAGTTCACTATTAGGAAAACTATCATTATTAACCATATCAATAACAAAATCATGTGATTACATCAATAAATGAAGAAAAAACCTTTGACACTGGAAAGCATAGGAATCAATGAAACCTTTTTTAAAATGATAAGTAGTATCTAAGACCAAGTGTAAGCATTATCTGTAATGTAGATAATCTTGAAGACTTCCCAGTAAGAGCAGGACTGAAGCAAGGATGTCCATTATCATCACTATTCGGTATTGTTCTTGAAATATTAGCTATAGCTAGAGAAGAAAAGAAGTTGAAGGAATAAAAATAAGCAATAAAAAAACCTATCACTCTTTGCAAATCATATAATGGTATACTTAGGGAACCTTAGAGAACCACTTAAAAATTTGGTTGAAACAATTAACAACTTCAGCAAACTTGTAGGATATAAAATAAACCCACATACATCATCAGCATTTCTATATACTACCAACAAAACCCAGCAGCAAGAGATGAATCATTTAAAATAACTGCAGACAATATAAAATATTTCAGGGGCAGCTAGGTAGCACAGTGAGTAAGAGCACTGGCCTTGGAGTTGGGATGACCCAGGATCAAATCCGGCCTCAGAAAATGAGCACCCACACATAAATAAAGACTAGCCGTGTAACCTTGAGCAAGTTACTTAACCCCAATTGCTTTAAAAAATAAAATAAAATAAAATACTTCAGATTCTACGAGTGAAGACATACCCAGGGATTATATGAACACAATTATACAGCAATTTTCACACAAATAAAGTCATATCTAAACAACTGGAGCAACTAGGTGACTTGACTGGTGGATAGAGTGTCATGACTAGAATCAGGAAGACCTGAATTTGAATACAGTCTCAGTCACTTACTAGCTGTGTCACCCTAGGCAAGTCATTCAACTCTGTTTGCCTTCCTCACCTGTAAAATGAGTAGGAGAAGGAAATGGCAAACCACTCCAGTATCTTTGCCAAAACTCCAAATGGGATAACAAAGAAATGGACATAATTGAAATGAGTGAACAACAACAAACAATTGGGGAAATATTAGTTGCTCATAGGTAGGCCAAGACAATATAATGAAAACAGCAATTCTGTCTGAGTTAATTTACTCATTCCACTTTTGTGCAAATAATACTAATGTAGCCAAAATTAGAAGTAAAATGGAAAATGGGGTGGGAGGATTTTACAGCACATTTCTCTGATAAAATACCTCATTTCTCAAATATATAGGAAACTAAACCAGATTTATAAGAAGAAAAGCCATTGCCAGCTGGTAAGGATGAATGGACAGTTTTCAGAAGAAGAAATCAAGACTATTAAAGTCACATTTTTAACAACCCTCTAAATCACTATTGATTAGAGAAATGAAAATTAAAACAACTCTCAGGAACCACCTCATCCCTATCAGATTGGCTAATGTGATATAAAATAAAAAATAACAAATGCTGGAGGGGGTTTGTGTGCAAAAAAATAGGACACTAATATACTGTTGGCAGAGCTCTGAACTAGTTCACCACTTCTGAAGAATAGTTTGGAACTACGTCAAAAAAACTATAAAATCGTGCATACCTCTGCAATGCCAATGCTAGGTTTATATTCCAAAGAGATCAAAGAAAGGGGGAAAATACTTACTTGTACAAAATCATTTGTAGCAGCTCTTTTTATGATGACAAAGAATTGGAAATTGAGGGTATGCCCATTAATTAGGGAAGGGCTGAACAAGTTGTGACATATGATTTTGGTGGAATACTGTTGTGCTATAAGAAAAAATAGGCAGAATGGTTTCAAAAAAACCTCTAAAGACTTATATGAACTGATGCAAAATGAAATGAGTAGAACCAGGAAAACATTGTACATAGTAACAGCAGTAAGTAAGAATGATCAGCTATGAAAGATACTGATCAATACAGTGACCTAAAATAATTGCAAAGGACCCATGATGAAAAGTTCTGTCCACCTCCAGAGAGGGAACTGATGAACTCTGAATGCATATTGAAGCATACTTTTTTTTAAACTTTTGTTTATTGTTTTATTTTGTATGTAATTTTTTTGTAATATGGTTAATATGGATATATGTTTTGCATGACTTCACAGGAAGGTGGGAGAGAATTAACTCAAAAAAATGTAAATGATTTTAAAAATTTTACATGTAATTGGGAAATATTTAATAAAAATTAACAAATGAAAGAACCCCTGCCCTCAAAGCTGTTACATTGCCTGAGAAGATAGAACAAGTATAGAGAGGTTTTAGGGAACCATTGAAAATTTCTAAGCAGGGAAATTACATTGACAAACATTGATTGTTTTGGCAGTTATATATAGAATGGATTGGAGAGGAAGAGACAGGAAACAATGAAACCAATTAAGAGACTATTGCACTAATCCAGGTGAAAGGTTATAAAGGCCTGAATTAGGATGTTGGCAATTTGTGCAGAGAGAAGGGATACATGTGAGGTATGTTGTAGAGATAGAATCAACAAGATTTAACAGAATTTACTATCTATACCACCTTGGTATATGTATTGTTCTATATACCTCCCCAGTAAGCTTGAACATCAGAGAACAAACAGAATGTTACCCTATTGTCAGAATTCCAAAATCACCTACCAACCATGAAGGACGCTAGTCTTTCTATCTTTTCATTCTGTTTCTAGCTATCTTTGTTGTTTTATATAATCATTTCTCTTTTTGTCTTGTGTGTATTTGGAAATGTTGCCTATCAACATATTTCAGGTTTTGCTTTCCTTCCATTTTCTTAACATTTTTTCCTACTATATATATATATATTTTCCTGAATGTTTTCTTCCTATTAAAACAAAACAAAATGAACAAAAGATTTGGGATGACCCATACTTATATTGTTAGCTATTCAAACTGGGATCCAAAATGTGTGGTAATATTTGATTGGGTAGCTAGAGTTCTCATTACAATAATGCACAATCATACATTTAGATAGTAATTCCTACTCTGTAAAAGGAGGAGGTTTGATTAGATGGCCTCTGAGATCCTCTCCACTTCTGGGTCTGTGAACCCACGATCCTGTTTGTCCAGCATTATAGCTAATATGGAATCTTTCCTACAAATGGAAATTCAAGGGGAAATGGAAGGATGAGAGGAAAATATTTCCCAGGATCATAAGTAAATAAATCTTATGGATCATTTCTCTAGTGAAGGTTGGTGATCTGAATACCCATAGCTGTTTCTCTTTTTGAAAAAGATACCATTTGTACTCTAAAGCCCTAACCATCTGAGCACCCAGAAGTGGTCCAGGGGATGAATAACATGTCAGATAGTGGAAAGAACGCTGGTCGGGAATCACAAGCAATCAGCCAACTTTCACTCCAAGAAAGGGAGTTTAGGACTGGTTGGTAGCAACATATGCCAATTTTTTAAAAACTTTTTGGAGGGGGTAGGGCAGGACAGTTGCCCAAGGTCACACGGCTAGTAAGTGTTAAGTGTTTGAGACTGGATTTGAAATCAGGCCCCCCTGACTTCAGGGTCAGTGCTCTATTCACTGCACCACCTAGCCACCCCCAACATATGCCAATTTAGATAGCTCTAATTGTTCTTCAGCTTGTCCTTGTATCCTGCCTAAATCTGTCCTTCTGAAACTTCTATCCAATGGTATTCTTTCTACTCCCCTGGTCCAAGTATTCCTCGTTACAGCCCATCATGTACATAGCCATTTGTCATACATAGCCTACCCTATAGTCTCACATTCTTATCCTTTCTAGATCAAGGATCTAGGTTCAGATCTCATAGTTTTTAATAACTTTGTGATCAATAAATCAAATCATTCAAGCATTTTAAAGTGTATACCATGTGCTAAGCACTGGACTAGATTCTGGGAATACAAGGCAAGGGAAAAATATTCCCTGCCCTCAGGAAACATGCATTCTAATGGGGAAACTGATATGTAAATAATTAGGTGTATACAGACTGTAATGGTAAATCAGTTACACTCTTCTGGGCCTCAGTGTCTTCATCTGTAAAATAAGTAATTTGAACTGCTCTCCAAACTTCTAGATCCATAAGAACCTTTTACCTACATAATAAATGATTAAATTTGTGATATGTGATAAAAGTTGGTGTGTTTTCCCTCCTGTACATTTTAAAGAAGCTGGCAATTCTCATCAAGGTAGGCACTGGAAATCACAAAAGTGCATGGCTAACTACTGTAGTTTCATAATAATTCTACAGGAGATGAGAAAAATAATCACTACTCCCTACCTACCACTTCTAATGGCTTAGGAATGGAAGAACACTACCCAGCATGTCTTCACTTGGGTCAAAAGAATGAACCATAGGGTGCACACTCCTTATACCTGTGGCTCCCTGCAGAGTTATTCCCACATATCCAAGATGTATCCAAAGTAGGAGCAGCCTTCATCTAGCTACATATTTCAAGTAAAAATCATGTCAACAAAATATCTCTTTTTCTTTTTGGTTGGGGCATAGGTTCAGGTAAGAACAGATTAGATAGTGAGAGGAAATTAAATCTCCTTCCTTCTATATTGAGAAAACTTAGATAATTTTGTACATACTTCATCATTTCAGTGGGTCTGTGCTCTCACCAATGTGGGTGTTCCCTCCATGATGCTTTCCCATCTTCTCATGCTGGCTGATTCTTGTCCATGATTTCTCCTATTCTCTTAGAGGATGGGCCCAAGATGCCCAAGGCCTTCCTCTAGGTTAGGTTTGCTTGTTTTTAATGTATGTCATGGATACCAGGGTATCACTTGATATGTCTGTTCTCCATAGTATATATGGGAGAAAAAAGCTCAGTGCTTCAAAAACTGATGATTTAAAACATTATTCAGAATTTACTTTACAGTTACAAAGTAGTATATACTAACTATTGGCCTGATTCAGAAGAAAGCTTTTGTGGGGAACTTTTTTCTTTTGCTAAGAAGTGACTTTCTCATTGAGAGCCTTTTTGATCCTGGTTACTCTGCTATGAAAAACAGGAAATTGTATCATCAAAGTTAAAACCCAAAGGAGGCAGGTGCCCAGTCATTCCACAGTGCATGAAAAACTTTCTGAAGTGGGCATTTCCCCTTCTTCTTCTCTTCAGACTGGGGTTTAGCTGTATACATTTATACATTTATCATCTAGTCCAGATGACTGATCCTTAATAATAATAATTAATAATAATAGCTAGCATTTGTATAGTCCTTTAAGGTTTACAAAATGGTTTAGGTAATTGTCTTATTTAGTCCTCACAAGCCTGTGAGGTAGGTACTATTTTTATCCCCACATTCCAGATGAGGAAACTGAGGCTGAGAGGGGTTAGATGATTTGTCCAGGGTCGTTGCATCTAGAAAACATGTGAGGCAGGATGTGAACCCAGGTATTCCTGATTCCAAGCCCAGCACTGTATCTACTGTGTTACCTAAAAAAACCAGAAAACTCAAGTCTTGCCATCTTTTGGAATGTCTTAGATTTATTACACTTCAAAGGACAAGATGGTTCAAGAATAAGGTGGGAAGGATGCTTTATTAGTCCAGCCAACAGTGATCATGAAATTCTTAGTTATAGGATCACAGAGTTAGAGACCTTGAAGTTATCTAGTCCTACCAGATCAATAAAACAATAGATCAAGCCCCTGTTTAGAGTATTTGTCCATTTCCAAGGTGCAAATGCTCACATTTAAAATTTAACATATTGGTCAGTTAGGCTATTGCACAGCCCTGGATTCATTTAACCCTCTCAGTAAATTGAGTCTAAATATCAAAGGCATTTTAGAGTTAAAATTAGGCTAGAAAAATCTGAGGTCTACTTACTTTAAAAGCTAAATATGAGATTTCATTATTATTATTATTACATAAGACAACTCTGTCTTACAATCACTAGCTCATAAAATATCATCTCTGGTCACATGATACTGTATTTTTCCAGTTATTGATTTATGTTTATATTTATATTAAGAATTTATATTCTTAATTTATGTTAGTTTAATGTCACAAGTATGGGTGTTAAATCTACATATGTACATTATATACATAAAAATTAAGTGAGATATATATAAAAATATAGGTCTTTATTCTGTCAACCTAACAAAATCAAATAACTTTTACCATATTTCAGTAAAACCTTTACTTCCCTGTTCTCTTTTGAACTGCCTAGGAAATAATGTACATACATGCACATATATATGTACATACATATCTACCCATATATGCATCTATATGTATGTGTACACATGTGTATGTCTGTGCATGTACACGATATACATATACAATACTGAGCCAGTGAACAGATTTATTACAACACAAATAATTCAAGGGTTTAACCAATGGAAGATGGGCTTTGGAAGATAATGGAATATAGGAGAAAGCCAGAGGTTAGTTCAGATCTGACAGTTTTTCACAAATTCTTCCTGGAGCTTTTGAAAGTATCAATTAATCTTTCAATATTATATGTAATAGTTATTGAAAACTAAAGTAAAAATGCAACATTGCAAGCTATAATAAATTCCCCTGTACTTTTGCACTCTCATCCTGACCCAAATGCATTCTGGTTTTATAGCCTTCTTTGAGACTTCTCTAGTGTTAGGAACAGAAAGTGACAGGCAGGCCCACCACTTTTTGCCTCCTCACACCTGGTGTAAGTTGGATTCCTGAAAGTGATAAAATGTCATTATATTGACTTACAGAAAGGAATTCTGAGTATCCCCCTACTGAGAGACAGCTTAATATAATGGAAGGAATGCTAAGTATGAGACATGGAACCTGGGTTTATAATCCTGGCTTTGTCACTTACCGCCCTGATTCTTGGACAAGTCAGTTCATTTCATGGAGTCTTATTTTTCTCGTCTATAAAATGTAGGGGTTGTATTAGATGGTTATTAGTAGACTTCCCTACGTTTAGTCCTATGATTTCTCACAACTAACCTTTAGTTCATGATCTCTCTTGCTCTCCAACCCACCCAGGGAGCCACATTGTCCATAGATCAGCATTAGTTGTTGGCAGCAATGTGATTAAGATGAACGAAATCCAGGTAAGCCTGTAGCGTTCTGGAGATATCCTTATCTTTTAAACGCAAAAGTCAGGGTAATCTTTGCCATTATTATGTGACCTCTTTTAGGAAAACATTTCCAGAACATCAACACTAACTGGGTGGTATGCTGACAGAAGGTTACTTAAGTTATAAAGCAATGGATATTCCCTTGACCTTTTTTCCTCATTGGTATATAATGGGGGATTTCATCAAGGAGAATATCCCAGCAAGCATATGCTTGCAGTTGACACTAAAGTAATAGCAATTCAAAGAATGATGCTTTGCAAAGAGTTAAATAAATGCTTTGCCACAAATAAGATTTTGTCCCATCTAAAGCTGAAAAATGGGTTGGTCAAAGGTCATCATACATATATGCATGCAGTGATATAAGTCAATCCCAAAAGACTCATGATGGAGAGAGATGCCTATATCCAGAGAAAGAACTAGAAAGAATTGAGTTTGAATCCTGATTGAAGCAAACTACTTGATCTTTTTCTTTTTATTGTTTGGTTTTATTTCCTCTTTACCATTTTTCATTCCATCTAGTACGATACGCCCTTGTAACCTGACTAATGTCTAATGTGAAAGTATTTGCAGATCCTATACTGGATTGTATACTGTCGTGGGGAGGGGGGAGGGGGAGGGAGAGAAAGAAAATTTGAAACTCAAGGAATTATGGAATTGAATCTTGTAAACTAAAAGTAAACAAATTAATAAAGACAAAAAATGAATGGTGATGACTTTGTGGGAAGGTAGAAAAGGAAGCCATTTTGGGGTGGTGAGAGTATCAGGAAATCATGATTTTCATTTTGGATTTGCTGATTTTGAGAGCCTAGCAACACATCCAAGTGGGAAATAAATGGTTAAAGATACAGACTGGAACTTGACTGAGAGGACAGGAGTAGAAATGGACATTTGAGGTCTGTTGATTGACAGAGCAGTAGAGAATTCTTTGATGAACACAGAGGTACTAAGATCCTGTACAAAAGATGGACACAGGGGTACCTAGAGTAAGCAAGAAATAATTCTTAAGGATGACAGGGACATAGAAGAATGTTGTCAAGAATATTGAAGGACAGAATGAACTCAGACTTGGGGAAAAATTCTAAGGACAGTGAAAGGGGCTTTAAAGCTACTTTTAGTCCAAGAGGGCAAGGAAATGATTGGCTTTGCTGAAAGGGTTTTGATGGCAATGGACAACAGAAGAAAAACTCCTTTTTCTCACCTTCTATTTCTGACTTTTTTGTCAAGAAATATGATATTCAGATGAGAAAGGGTAGAACAGGTAATGAGGGAATTGAGAGCAAATGTGGATGAAGAGCTTGTAAAATGCTACCTAGCATCTGTAAATGCTGCTTTGTCTTCTGGCCTAAATGAAGCATGATCCAAGGTACCTAAAGAGTTAACAGATTTGATTGATGGACTGCTCAGAGGAAACAAAGGATCATAAAAAGCAGATTTAGAGTTGTAAGGGACTTTGGAGGACATTGTCTAATCTCACCGTATTTTAGAGATCAGGAAACTGAACCCCAGAGAGGTTAAGGATTTGCCCAGGATCACACAGGATCACTAACTTTGAAACTTTGAGAAAGAGTTGCAGAACAAAAAAGGTTGTTGTAAAACTGGAGATGTAAAAAGAATCTACTTTGACTAAAAGTGAAGGAAGATTGTGTAGACTATACCTTGAAACTGATCCCTGAAAAATAGTAGTAGGAGGCAGCATTGTACAGTGAAAAGCACACTGGCTCTAAAGACAGAGGATGTGGGATCAAATCCCCACCTTTGATATTTTCTGCTCAACTTCATTGGGCCTCAGTTTCCTCAATTCTAAAATGAGGTATTTGGAGTAGTTAGAGAACTGAAGAGTCCTTTCCAACCATAGAACTATATTCATATTAGACGGATTATTTATAAGTATTTTTAAAAGTAGGCAAGCTAAAAAGACAATGTGGGGGGAAAATACTAAGCTAACTTCATTTCCTTTTAGTATATCATGGTTTCTTTAAAGTATTTGACAAAGTCTTTTACAGTAATGCAGACCAGGTGAAGAAATGTGGACTGCATAACAGTAAGGTGAATGCGTAGGTGTTAGAATGAGCAGATGAGTGTTGATTGAAGGCAATAAGAGAAAGGAAGCCCTATGCTTAAGAGCTCTAGTCTTTTATCCTTGTTTTGTTCAACATATTGATCAGTGATTTGGGTAAGACAAATTATGTGTGTATACTCATAAATATATATGTGTATATATGCATATATGAAGTTTGTGAATGCTATCAAAATAGGAAAGATTAAAAATTATGTATCTTACAACTGGAAGGACATGGTAATTTTCTAGTCCAAATTCCTTGGAAACTGAGGCTCAAGGAGATTAAGCAACTTGCTCAAAGTAGAAAGTGCACTTTCCTTAGTAGCATACTGCCTCCCTTCTCTCTATCCAATCCATACTTGAATAGAAATTCCCAGGAAGTGATCATCCATCTTCTACTTGGAGATTTCTGTCCGTGGGGAGCTCACTAACTCCTAAAGCTGTTTATTACACTTTTAGAGAGCTCTTATTGATCAAGAGAGTGGGTTTCTCTATGATCAGCAAAAATTTTCTTCTCTGTAACTTCTCAGTGCTCCTAGTTTTGCCTTCTATGGCCTGACATAATCCGAATCTTTCACAAGACAGCAGTCTTCCTCTTCACCCCTGTTAAACTTCCCCAAGTTCTTCAGGCAATCCCATTAAATAATTTCAAACCTCTTCCTATCTTGGTAATATCCTTTTTAAAATATGACACCAAGAATTAACACGTTCCCCCCATCAGAGCAAAACTATAACCTCCCTTATTTTAGGTAACATACCCTAGAATTGTATCTCTTTCTTTGGATGCCACATTGTACTGTTGATTCACATTGAACCTGCAGTTCACTAAAACCTCCAGATCTTTTTCAGATCAGCTGTTATCTGGATACGTGTCCCTGCTTCTGTGTTTATGTAATTGATGCATTTGAGCCCAAATGCATTGAGGTTCACCTAATTACATTTTACCTATCATTTACCAATCAGCCTATTAAAATCTGTTTGGATCCCACTTCTATTGTCTAATATATAGATATCCCTCTGAAGCATTGTCTTCCCTAAACTTGATAAGTCAAACATCAATGTCTCTAAGTTACTGAGAAAAATTATATTATTGATAAGTCATTGGTCCATGGGGGTACTCTTCTACCTACATCACTCCTAGTAGACATCAGTCTGTTCTTTGGTTTATACCATTCATCCACTTTCAAGTCCATGGTATAGCTGGTATAGCTCTAATTTATTCTTAAGGATACCATGAGAGATTTTTTCATATGCCTTACTCAAGTCCAAGTATGTCCCTAGAATTCTAAAAAGAGTTTATTCTGGCATGATTTTTCTTTCTCATTTTCTTCCTTCCTCCCTCCCTTCCTTCCTCCCTCCTTTCCTTCCTTCTTTCTTTCCTTCCTTCCTTTGTTTTCTTTCTTCATTTCTTTCTTCTTCTCCTCTTTCCCAGGCTTGAAGTGCATCATCTACTCCTGGGTCTATTTCCACTACTGATAAGCAAAGAATCTTTGACCTGCTACATTTCAAACCAGTCATTTTGCCCCTCCTTAAGCAGGCTGATGCCCCCACACACACTCTGGGGGCCTCCCCCTATTCGTGCCAGAAAATGATTGACTTAACCCTATTGCTACTCAGAACTCCTGAGCTCAAGAAAACTACTAGGCTTACCCACCCAATTACAAGTGCTTGCAACCACACCTGGTAGATGACATTTTCTTGATGAGCCCCTACTGGCTTGTACTGATTAGCTAGTTTCTGAATGCTTATATGCTTGTAAACCATCCCTTTAGTTACATGTTCTAGAATTTTTCCAAATGGTAAAACTAATGAGCTCTCAAAGGACAAGAATAATGAATTGAATCTATCAGGATAGATTTCAATGGGGATAATAATAGCAGGGCCTGCTGTGTAAGAAGTACTGTGGCAGGCAGTAAGAGAAAAGTGAAGATATATAAAATATGGTCCTTCTTTACAAATGACTTGAGGGCCATATAATCTAATAAGGGAGACCATTGTATGCAAATAGCTATTAATACAAAATAAAGTGTCATAGTAGACCAGATAGGTGCTCATGATTCCCTTCTTCAGGTTCAGTGCATATGTAAGATGGCCAGTCTGAACCTGCTGGTTCAGATAGGAGCCTATATTATCCTGGACCACCCATGCTATGTAGTTTTATTATCAACGAAAACAACTTAGCATCCATCCTTCAACAGACAGATTAGGGGAACCCTAGGTGGAATCCTATTTCTCTAGGACAGTGGCCTATAAACCCAGTCCTAAATAGAACACACAGACTCACACCCTGTGGAGAGGAAGTCCTGGATAGGAGACCACTGATGGAATGAAGCATAGCCAGAAGCAAGCAAAACTAACCAGTTTTCCATATCTGATTTAATATCCTCTATTCATTATGAAGATAAATGGAAGGTCTTGTCCTTTGTATTAAAAAAAAGTAAATGTCCAGGTTCAGGATGGAGAAACATTGTTCATGTGAAAAAAGAAGAAGGTTTTAGTGGGCTGGTATGATGGGGCTGCCAAAAAAAAAGTCAAAAAAATCCTCAGCTGCCTTGATAGAAATGCAGTGTTCAAATCAAGGTAGGTGATAATCCTGTGTACCCTGTGCTGGTTATACCACATCTGGCCTACTCTGTTCAGTTCTGGATACCAAATTTTTAGAGATGTTAGCAGACTAGAGCTCATTCACAGGGAAGTCAGTATCATAAGGGGACTTGAAACCCTCTCAGGAAGAGTTGAAGGAACTGAGGATATTTAGCCTAGACAGGAGAGAAAGATATCTTCACATTTTTAACACCCTGTAATATAGGAGAGAGCAGAATTAGGATCAGTGTCAGGGAGTTAAAGGGAACCAGATTTAAATTCAGTATAAGAAGGAACTATCTCACTAAAGGATGATTGGTTATTAAAGAGGTTATTAGTGACTTTTAATACGATACTTTAAGCTTGCTGAGTAGTAGAAAGAGGAGCTAGATCATAGCTGCGTTTGGAGGCAATAAGTGGGGAGGAAATAAGAGATAACAGGCATAGACCACTCTCTTAAGAAATTTAGCAGTGAAAAAGGAAGTAGAAGAATAACCAAAGGGGGAAGCAAGATCAAGTGAAAGTTCTTTCAAAACTGGGGAGACATGTGCATTTGATATGAGAGAACAGTACAATGGAAAGAGTACGTGGGGGTTCTGGAGTCAGTGGAACTGGGTTTAAATTCTTCTCCTTGTTCCCTATGTCACCCTGGGCAAATTATTTAGCTCCCCTGGGTTTCAGTTTCTTCACCTGTAGGATGGGAGGGTTGGACTAGATGGTCTTCTGAGGTTCATTCCAGTTCTAGGTCTAGAATGGCAGAAAAGAAATGCAAGAATGGGGACTCAATAAAGAGGGAAGGTTGGGAGATACTGGAGAACAAAGAAATTAGAATGAGAGTAAGATCTTATCAGTTCAGTCCTAGTTTGCCTCTTCTGTGAGAAGGAAACAATAAGCCCTTCACCTTCTTAAGGAAGAGAATATTGAGGGCAAATGTTCGAAACAAAAATGATTTCTAAGTTTGTTCTACAGTCAATAACATCAACCCTTCAAGGACCTAGGACTTCACTGATGGGGGCATTCCCTTCACCAAATCCCCTATGCTTTAATAGATAGAGCTTACGAGTTTTCCCCAAATAGTCATCGAGCTGTCATCATCCCGGTGATGAGTTTAAGCTTAGTGAGGCCCATCCTAGATAAGCATTGCCAAGCCTGTCTGTACTCAAAACACAGGCCTCCATTGGTTTAGCCTTTCCAAGGAATACTTTGCTATTAAAAGATTATAGATGACCTATTCAAGGTATTGCTTTAATTCCTCTTAAAGTCATTTTGTATCACTTTTCATATATTTAGCATTATCTTACTTCATACACATTTTATTCCTCACAATAGACTGTAACCTCTTTGAAGAAAGGATTGCTTCATTTTTGCCTTTGTTCCCCAGAAATTAGCATGGTGTCATTGATAGGTCATAGAAATAAAAGGAATATTTGTTGATTCTGTCATAGGATCATAGAGCTAGATATTGAAGGGATCTCGGAGGCCGTCTTATCAAGGCTTATCATTTTACAGATGAGGAAACTGAGGCACACGGATGTAAAATTATTTGCCTAAAGACACATAAGTAGTGTTAGAGATGAAACTGAATTGACTCTAATGTAAATATGTTAGCATATTTATTCACTTATGTAAAATATCTTCCCATCACTTTCCCAGTTGTCTACCTTTCTAGCTTAATGGATATTTTCTGAGCTTAATCACAATGTAGCAATTTTAGAAAATGAACCTATTAAATACCAGATATATAGAAGCTGTAAAAGTCACTTCAAACCATATTTAACCTAGTTAATATGACAATAATGTCCTGAGTTGGTCCAAAAGGCGAACATAATTTTAAAAATATGTATACAAGTACACTTCTAGTTCTATTCTGAACTTGAGTCTAAATCTTTTTACCACCCCCAGAGACAATCATAAGCCAACTTTCAACTTGGATGTGGAACATAATTATTTTTTTTAGTTTTCAAATGATTGAAATGACAGTGGGTATTAAAATCCTATAATTGTATACACAAATAAGTATACACTGAAAAAGAAGGCATAATAGTTCCTTTTGGTGTCACCCAGCATTTAGATTAGTGCCTAGCACAGAGTAGGTGCCTAATAAATGCCTGTTGACTTGTTGACATTACTCACATGTTTTAATTTCTCCTTTTCACTCTTTTACTCAGTTTGATTAGGTGAATTATGAAATGACCTGAGAAAGTGATTACAAA